>KN837277.1:202935-230546 GCA_000827215.1 Sphaerobolus stellatus SS14 | reverse complement strand
TGTCAACGTTCAAAGTCATATGAGTGGGAAGGGAAAGAATAGGGGATTAATGATAATGATAATAGGTAGTGCCATTAAAGTAGTATGGATCATCGGCGGTTGTGGCTCTCGCCGTTATAGCTCAGGCGGCTAACTGGTTGACCGCCTTCAGTCATGTTAATTAACAACGAAGATGACTAGAGGTGTATGGGGGTGTGAATTTTTGCTAAATTATCTTTCTGAAAATGAGAGGAATAGCTAATGAAGATAATCGAGGAAATTTAAATTACCAGGTAGCCAGTTGAACAACCTTTCAGAGGGAAAATCATTCCCGATGTTTGTAAGGCTCATCTATTACGGAACTGCCGATTGTAATCCCTTATTGGGAGAATGACCGTCTCCATGCCCCTTCGTAGTTCGGGGATGTTTGAGCAGTGGCTCGCTCGGGCTACAGGACCCAAAATCAAGGTGCTACCCTCAGACTTCGTCAGAAAATCCAGGTCAGATATGGGATCACCCCTCTAAAAGCTGCATGGGGTTTCGCTCTGTGTAAGAAGACCGATAAATACTGCGTATCTTCTACTTTCCCGTCAGACGATTTTAAATCCCTTTCCCTTTCTCCAGGTGAGCGAAAGGGCATGCTATTGGGTGCTTTTTTTGACCAACGAACACCTTAGTAAAAAAAAACGGTTGGCATTTCCTGCAAAGCGTTTGTTACATTCTCATATAGGGCGGAAACATCGGTGTGCTTACTGTTGAGATCATACATACACCTGGACCCGTAACTCTCGTAAAAGTGGCGCTGATTGGCGTTATCTCCTCTCCTAGAACGGGTCAGTCAAGGTGCGCACTCTGAAGCAAGAACCGAAAGATTTACCTTTAGATAATAATAAAAGTATGTACAAACAACAACAAGAAGATTATCCCAGACAGCGAATCGGTCAAATGTACTTGGAGCGTCGTCGTCGTCTTAAAGAGTCTTTGGATCAGCGAGCAGTGCTGCCTTGCTCCGTCCTGCTCCGTCGCTGACAGACGCCCCAAACTTTATAAAGGTTCGGTTAAGATAATCTTTGGGGCAATCTATGACAGCATATTAGACAGTAGCATACTACAGAGGAATTGCTTATAGTTAGATCATTGATCATCAGCTATGTCCCTTCGCGTGTTGATTTTGTGGTCAACGAGACCATATGATTCGGTGATTATTGTAAGGGGTTAGCGGTGTGCTCTGAAGACCGATTGCGGGGACTGGGATTTGAAGTAGGCATGTATACGAATCTCGAAGCCGCGGATAAAAATGGAAGACATATTTCCCGCTCGCGAATTCCTCCTGCGGAGAAGTTCAACGGATCCGGAGGAAGGAGCGGCTTCGGTGAGAAGCAAATGAGGAAGTTCCGAGGCTGTACAGTACTCACAACGACTTATTAAACCTTCACACTGCAGCGTATAGAATTTAACAAGGTCTAAGATATTGTTTGTAAAAAGCTGTGCATTATTGTAATAATGTCTCTCACAATCTTGGCGAACAGAGCCTGCTGCGCCGCAGACGCGCAGTCGTCCGTGGTCAATGGGGCCTGCGAGCACTGCGTCGGAGAACGAGCACAGGCCTGGTAGACCCAAATAACATATATAACATCGTAGTAGAGTTTTCTAAGCCATTAGATATCTTCCTCTAGGACTCTGATCGTGTGTCTGAGCACGAAATAATTTAGACTCCGACTCGGAAGCTGCCCTTTGCCCCGTATTTACAGCGCCGCCCGTCCATCTTGTTCCTACTCTCTCACAGACTCCAGGTACGTTCTCGTCGTCAGCACCATCCCCGAGCTCGAAACTCACACAGTAATCTCCCGTATCCTGCAGCCTTTCACGCTCATCCTTTCTTCTCTTTTTACGAACCCCTATCAACGCTAACACAAGTTCAAAATGGAAGACGAAGTCGCCGCCCTCGTATGTGCTTTATCGCACTCAGCGTAATCTCACAAACTGATCGCATCGCCGATGTTCAGGTTATTGACAATGGTTCCGGCATGTGCAAGGCTGGTTGTAAGTGCTCTCCGTTTGCTTGCGATGTTCATTGATCTAACTCAATCGTCCAACAGTTGCAGGTAAATGATCGCCAGCGCATCCTGGCCATCCAAACCACTCTAACTTCATATCCATAGGTGATGATGCCCCCCGTGCTGTCTTCCCGTAAGTCGTCACTTGTCGTTGTTTCGCCGACGTAACTAACCAGCTATAGGTCCATCGTCGGTCGTCCCCGTCACACCGGTGTGATGGTTGGTATGGGTCAGAAGGACTCTTATGTCGGGTATGTAGTGATCTCTTGCGTTTAGTGGACTCGCGTGCTCATCCACTCACAGTGATGAGGCTCAATCGAAGCGTGGTATCTTAACCCTCAAGTACCCCATCGAGCACGGTATCGTCACTAACTGGGACGATATGGAGAAGATCTGGCATCACACCTTCTACAACGAGCTGCGTGTTGCCCCTGAAGAGCACCCCGTCCTCCTCACCGAAGCCCCGCTCAACCCCAAGGCTAACCGCGAGAAGATGACCCAGATCATGTTCGAGACCTTCAACGCCCCTGCCTTCTACGTCGCCATCCAGGCCGTCCTTTCCCTCTATGCTTCCGGTCGTACCACTGGTATCGTCTTGGACTCTGGTGATGGTGTCACCCACACTGTCCCCATCTACGAAGGTTTCGCTCTCCCCCACGCCATTCTTAGGTTGGACCTTGCTGGTCGTGACTTGACCGATTACCTCGTCAAGATCCTCATGGAGCGTGGCTACCCCTTCACTACCTCTGCTGAGCGTGAAATCGTCCGTGATATCAAGGAGAAGTTGTGTTACGTTGCCCTCGACTTTGAGCAGGAGATGCAAACCGCCGCTCAGAGCTCACAGCTGGAGAAGAGTTACGAGTTGCCTGATGGTCAGGTCATCACCATTGGCAATGAGCGGTACGTGTCCATTCTTTTTTGATATCAACACAGATGAACTGATGTGCTATTTCTGTTCAGATTCCGTGCCCCCGAAGCGCTCTTCCAGCCCTCCTTCCTTGGTCTTGAAGCCGCTGGTATCCATGAGACAACATACAACTCCATCTTCAAGTGTGACTTGGATATTCGTCGTGATCTGTACGGTAACGTTGTCTTGTCCGGTGGTACCACCATGTACGCCGGTATTGCCGACCGTATGCAGAAGGAGCTCACTAGCTTGAGCCCGAGCAGCATGAAGGTGCGTCCTCATTTCCAACTAAACTTGACACGGATCTGCATTCTCATTTTCACATTCCCTACAGGTCAAGATTGTTGCACCCCCAGAAAGGAAGTACTCCGTCTGGATTGGTGGATCTATCCTCGGTACGTTCAAGCTTATTGCCTTCCCGTCTGACGACGTCTTCTCACGCATCATCCCACAGCTTCCCTCAGTACCTTCCAGAACCTCTGGTGCTCCAAACAGGAGTACGACGAGTCCGGTCCTGGCATTGTTCACCGCAAGTGCTTCTAAGCGCCTGTACCTTTGCCTGCGCAAAAGTCCTTACGAGAGTGCTACGGTGTGGTGGTGGTGTCTTCCTTCATATAATTACATTCCTATCCATACGTACGAAGTGATGAAAGTGACTTGTTTTTCCCTTCCTGCTTTGCCCCCGTTTTTGTACCTTATCTTTGCATATGACGTAGAAAGAATGGCGGTTGATACCTCAAGCATATTGGTCTTTACATTCTTCCAAATAAGTAACTGTAGAAAGACAATAGAACTTATACCCTACATATTCGCGTGATGACTAAGCATGCTTACATAATCCACGTTACAGTTGTTCCGCCGTCCGTCTTCGTCGAGTTCAACTATTAGAGCACCCAGCACGTCGAATAAGGTGGAACTATGGCTCAATCATCCACTACTGCTTCCCAAGAAGAGATGAAAGCTAACCGGCTTCCACTGGGCTACCGTGATAACTGTTCTGCGTGAGTGCCGTCACGCTGCTTGCTCGACTCGGTGCTCATTCTTGCCTCGTTATTCTTGTTGGATTTGATTCTTTCTTTCATTATGGGATGCTTCTGCGTGATTTATGGAATGCTCGATTATGCCTTGCATATGCATATGCATATGGACACGGATACGGATACGGGCGATGCAGACTCCTAATTCCCTTGAACAAATGCCGGAGACAGAACTTGTATTTGCCTTGGCATTGTGATCATGAGAGGTATGCGGATGCCATACCGCGTTATATATCTCTTTACTAACTTCTTTACCCAGACACGAATACGAACGGTGAGCACCGCGCGACCTTTCCTCCCGAGTAGCCATGGTTCTGACAATCCACAACCTGTCTTATCTTCTTTTATCGCCGTCGGATGCATCAGGTGTCAATATTTTGAGTGCGTCTCCACTACTTTCCCTTGATGAATGAACGATGCATAGCTGACAACTGCTTCCTCAGCTTCCTCCGCAGGTCAAAAGAACTGTCGAAGCAGCGACAAGAAGGAGCAGATGCTGCGTCGTCATCATAATGATGTCGCGTCACATATCAATGTTAATGTTGTACATGAATAAAGGAATCGAGTTCTCAGATTTGCTTGCTCCCTGGGTGGTCCGATCAACTGGGCCGTGTTTCTCCTACTTAACGTGCGCTCGCTCACACGCCCGAGATATATTTGTTGTGACGCACATTTGAACTATGCTGCGTGGCTAAGGTATCGGATCCGGTATGACTATAAAGAGGCTGCTTGAAATGGCTATTAGTCCGTATGGTGAATGTGAGTACCGTCCATATCTAATGACGGCTTCATTCAAACTCACGTTTCCATTATTTTGTAGGATCATCAGACAGGACAGTCTCTCTGGAATAGATTCGTACAGTATCGTATTTTCTTCCGACAGTGATGTCTAAGTCTTCGTGAATATTATCAAACTTGTTCGACTACTTTGATTGAAATTGAATATAACCCAAGATCCTCCAAAATGATCCGTAAAGTCTAATTTGAATATGTTCTAGTCTGAATCTATTCTAAACCCAAGCAGAAAGATATTCTCGTTATTCGTTGTCTCGTTGAGGAAATGAAGCCAAGCCAGGGTGATAAGCCAAGCATGGCCGACGCATCATCATTCTGGCTCACAGCTAGTTTCTTGGTTCTTACCTGGCTCATATTGTCAAAAGTATACGTATCGCTCCGTTTCCCATTACCTCAACGTCTACAAAACTGCGACCATGTCGACGCGCAAACCAACTTCATTTGAGAAGACTGTTCCAGACTATCGCAGGTGCATCGTTGTCGCGCTGTTGAAGGCCCTCGTGACCCCCCCGTTGATAACTACACTTACACTGTGACAAGTGGGTTTTTAGTTCCACATCCCACGTTATATCCTTGCGGTTTTCGGTATTCTGCTTACGATAACCATACGTTCAGGATATGCTATGTGGGTTCAAGATAAGGAGGTCAGGCAGTTTAACGCAAAACCCATACCGAGAATACAAGCAGGCTTCCTGGAAATCTGAACATTGTGCGGCGGGTCATGAAGTCATTTAAAGACGACTATATATTACAAAGATTTGCTGATCTACCTCGAGAACATAATACCACGATTCTGAACACCCGTTTTTTCTGGGATGACCAGGTATGCCTGCTCCTAGTCTGAAAGTTCTCAAGGCTATTATTGAACCTTCGATTTAGATCATTTCCATGGATGAAGGAGTGATTTAGTTTGTTTTGTTTGCTGGATTCTCGCACTTGAAAGGGGGATACTCTGGCATGAACGGATGTAAGCGCGTTATTTGTGGAGGACACCTCATCAATTATTCTTATACATATGCCTTTAGTGGCTTCTTGGAACCGGATTATTCAATGCGTAAGTGAAATCTGTTTTTCCAATTGCTTTTCATGTTGAAAATACGTTCAAGGGAGGACACTGCGTGGAAAAGGTGCGTCGCGAAGCCCGGTTTATCGGCATCACCTTTAATCAAAGTTGCAACACTAGAGTCGAGCTATGGCTCGTCCATTCTTCTCGAAGGATCACATCTCCGATGTTGATATCTTTGAAAGGACGAGTGTAATAACACTAGATCTCTTCGCTGCCCGGTCGAACAAAAGCCGGCCGATTGATATCCAAGACCTAGTCTCCCTTTTCACATTAGATTCTGCTTCAGAGTTCCTATTTGGTATACGTCTGGACACTCCTTCGCGTCCATTGACAGAGCCAGGAAAGGTGAAATTGGGACCCAAGGGCTCTATGGTCATTGACCGATCCGATGAATTCGACGTGTTCACAGAAGCCTTTGAGCGCGTGGCGGTCCTCATCACACAACGCGGTGCTCAAGGACCGACATGGCCATTATTAGAGCTGTTTAAGGACCTGATAGAAGAGCCTATTCAGGTTATTATGGATTGGTTGGATCTATTGGTCAAAGTTGCACTCAAGAAGAAGATGAAGAGTCTGGGAATTGTTCCGGAAACAAAAGATGCAGTTTTTCTAGACTTTTTGGCCTCTCAGACTGATGGTGGGTATTCTCATACTATTCTTTGTGCTTATTTTCTGAATAGTGGTCATTATTTCAGATTTTGAACATATTCGCTACGAATTAGTGACTTATCTCATCGTATCGAGAGATACTGTGAGTCAGTCCTCTGCTCTGATTTTGAAACTCCTGGATCATAATGTATTCTGCAGACAGAGACTCTTTTAACATTTATTATATACTTCTTTGCATTGTATCCCAACGTCTGTGAGCGGCTACGAGAAGAAATATTGACCACATTCGGTCCTGATCAACCGTCCTCCTAGGATAAGCTGAAAGGATTAAAATACTGTTCGTCTCCACTCAGCTTGCTTTGTTTTCTTTCCACTGACATATTATAGAATAGTGCGTGTCGTCTTCAATGAAATCCTCAGATTGTACCCCTAGTGCACCGTTGGTCGCTCGCACATCTGGTGATGTCCCCCCCGTCATCCCCACTTCAAACGGGCCCATGCATTTCCCTCGACGAACCCAAGTCATGATGGCATCTTTACTTCTGCATAGGAGATATAATCTTTGGGGAAAAGACGCGGATGAATTCCTTCCGGAGCGTTGGCTTGATGAGAAAACACTGATTAATGTCAACTCTACACCTTTCATGTATTGTCCTTTCTCTGGTAGACCTCATAACGTAAGATATATTTATTATCGACCAGGACATAGCTAATGATCCCGTACAGTGCATCGGTCAGGAGTTTGCCTTTAATGAGACAGCCTACTTCTTGGTTAGACTACTGCAACGGTTCAAGGCGTTCGAGCTTGCTCCTCAATGTCAACCCACCGGCTCTCTTCCAAATCCAGCATGGAATGGGAAACCCGGACGACAATCGGTAGAGCAGATCGTTCCTGCAATAAATACGACTATTCATAGCAAGGTATGTTCCTTTCACTCGGCCCGGGAGCAGCAAGATAAATAATGATGCTTTCATTGGGCGGTCTTTGGGTGTTCGCTAAGTTATCTGACTAGTCCCTCGCAATATTCATATATACCACATATTCGACAATAGTATTTGCAACACATGACCTATCACCTTTCTCCCACCGTGACCAATTCGTGGAAAGTTGTTGCTGCCCATGGAAACTCTTCAGCTGTAATACTAGGACAGGTTGTCCCGGCTCCTGCGTTGACTTCATCGGGTCGAGTGATATTGACAACCTGAGGACCCCCCGAGGATGGAGCCCCAAAATCATATGTAATCTCCTCACTTATGCATATGAATGCAGAACGAACTCCCAGTGTGTCAGGGTAAGTAATGAGCCACGGCCTGGAAAGGAGGCCTTGTGATGACATTCTCCGCTGTGTCAAATCTAAATCTGCACAGGTCCAGAATAAATTGACATATAAGAAGGGTGGAAATGCTTAGAAATACAAGTACTAGTATCAGTGATTATTCGCTTTGAAACAAACTCGATACGACTTACGCATTTTGGTATCCCAAGTCTATTGATACGATGATAGGCTGTGCCGTGGATCAGTGGAATACTATAGAGAAATAAATGATGATATTATGCTTACCTTCTCATACTAGTAGGGTAACAATCGGAGTTCAGTCAAGTAGAGAAAATAAATTACATAACAATTTATCACCTTCACAACAATGACACTTGCGAGAAACCACAAGCAGATAACGCTTTTGGTAGAGGCATTAGCGTCAATAACCCTGACCTCTGGTTAGGGATGAAAAACTCACAGGAATCGCAAGACACCTAGGGCCGCGGTCATAAATGGCCAAATTAATTAATTAATTAAAGCTTACCTTGTAGTACAAGCTCGGTGAATGAACCTTCCCCAGTGGTAACGCGGAGCAATTTCAATTGTCTGTGTTGCACCCAGCCGCCAAGCGAGGTCACCATAGCCACAAGTGTCTCCAATAAGATAGTTGCAATACGACTCAGCGTGGTCACTAATCTCAAGCATTCAGATGCATGAATGGCCATGGATCGAGGGTAGCAGAACCTATGACTACATCGAGACGCAGCTCAGTAAATATGTTATGTAATGAGACCGTCTGACAACTCACAGTTTGTCGTCATCAGTGCGACTTGAAAATATCACTTCTGACTATTCGTGATTACAAATTAGTTTGAATCCCTTTGCAAAATATTTGTCGCACCGCCAGACTTACCACTTGTACAGAAAAACTACATAGAAACTAGGTCACCAAAAGGAGTTTAATGACCCATCCCATCGGAGTTGATTGCTGACAGCATAAGCTCGAAGAATGAGCAGAGCTGTCAATGATGAACAAACAAAAATCAGCGGTGTATGGCGCAGATTTCCTTTGACTCTAGCTTACCACTATTGAAAACAGCAGTCAGAACCTGTGAGATATCCAGCACATAATTGTAAGCATAGTATGACCTATTATAAGCAATGACAGCTTTTATATCAGTCCGTATACTATATGTAATCATATCAATCCTTACTGTTAAAGAATAATGCTGTTTAATGATCATGCGATAAGTATAAGGAATGTCAGCATACCTTGAGAGTAGAAAAAGTATTGGTACCAACGATTAAAAAGTTTCCAGCGCAGAATAGGAGTAAATTGAAGATGGATGGCTGAACATCGTGCCAATAAATAAAGGATATCGCCAATTCGCATTTTCTTTTTCCATACAAATTGGATTTATTCAGAGAGTGTTAATAAAGTGTCATAAATGATCAAGCCTGCAGGTCAAAATTTAAGTGAGCTGACAGTGGAGATTTGAACGAACACAAGTTCACATACACGTGGGTGCTAATCCCGCATAGAGGACGGAGTTACTGCGGCAGTCGCGGTTAGAGAAAGATTATATTCAGGATTTTACTTGAAGACCTACTCATCCATCACCTGTTGGGGCAGTGTGTACGTACAATTGATACTCATGCTAGGATTTAGACGAGTGTTGAGGACGTAAGAACTTGAAGACTCAGATGGCAGGTATTCAGTGATTATTTATACTGAGTGTTGAGCTTGACTAGTATCGATATGCAATGACCTGAGTCTAAGCGACATCTCGTAGTACCATCCGACTGCATCACCTTCCAGTGCTGGGTGATGCACCGAGTCTGTCAGCTCTGATCATTTGCCACATCCTTCATTCATTCACTGATGCAGGGATGTTACTTACGTATTGGAGGAGCGAATGTCGTGACTATTTCATAACGACTTTGACATCTTTGAATTTTCGAGCCATGTAGGCTGATGAGACTCCTTCCACTCTTTCCATACCAAGGCCCAGTATCGAAATCTAGCAGTGATCCAGTTATGATGATGATTGCCCTCGCTGGAGAATTACTCTGCTGTGCGAGTGAACCACCTCCGGATCTGAAATGTTGGTGTGGAGTGCCTCTGTTGCACAATCGCCCGAAGTGTCCACATAGCCATAACCACACTGAACTCCTTCATGATAGTTTATTACTAGGTTGGGGCGCTCATCCGGAGATAGCCGACTAGATTGAGCACATATGTATGAGTAATTATGCTGTCAAATTAACAGGTCCTGATGACTCTGGCATTCACAGTTGATTAAAAGCTGGTTCTTTATTGAAATTATTTGAAGTAACAAACGCGAGGAACTGACACGGTGACTAGAAAGGTACCTTCGTGATTTAAAGGGCCGGTGCATCTATTCATCACCTCATGGAATAGTGCCAGTTGTGTTTCTAAAACGGGCAATGACGTTGAACAGCCAAGGTACCTGAAGAAGTTAAGGATGCAGCGAACTGTTCCGAATGGAGAATATGAACCTTATACCTTATTCTCGTATATCACAAACGTCTAGAAATGTACTAACTGTTTATTGAAAGGCATTCTGGAGAGTTATGCTAACACTAACCTTCATCGCGACTCGATCAGAGTAACAGTGAAGAAATGCTGAAAGGTTCATTACTAGCACGAGAAATTCGACAGACTGATGGAGATTGATCAATTTTTTTCTGGAATTTGTCTTCGAGGCAAGACATGTGCAACCAAGCATCATGCACTGAACATGAACGTAGAAATGTGTCGGCGCTTATTATATAAGGGTGTTTGTAGGCCATAACCCATATATGGAAAGTGCCATTAAACAAAAAGATCCTCGAGTACAGTACGTCTTACGTCGTGTATTTACAGTGCCTATTAAGCAAACTTGCAAATCAATAGAGAATAACACAAATAGGAAATTTAACGAAGGATGTTTGTAGATTCAACAAAGGCAAGCCACCCTGTCCCACCTACCATAGAGTTACTAGCGTTGGAAGGCTTCCTTTGTTCGTGTCCTTATTAAATAAGGCAATCAAAGACAACTCAAAGAGATTATCCCTTGTTTCGCAATGTCAAAACGTACTCCACTTCCACAACACAAGCACGTGTTATACCTAACACAAAAGGGGCTTTGTCGACTCTTCAAGCTTCAACATATAACCCACTCCATCCTAACCACTTTTTCGATCATCTTTACCACCGACCATATCCAGCCAAGATAATGACCACTGAGCACAACCTCCGCAACGCTACGAAAAAGGCCTTCGAATCCGTCGGTACTCGACATGTCTCCGTACCCTTGAAATCACTCGACATTTACAGCCATCCCTTCAATTCGAGCTTCGATCATGGATATAGGCCATATTGGGATACAAGCAGCCCCCCCACAAACCATGCAAGCAGATATCAGGGTTTCATCCCTTCCCAGACATTTCGCGGTACTTTTCTTCAACCGGCATTGCTTCCCCTTTCTTCGGCTACGTCAAATTGGTTCAACAAGCTAGACGTAGCCCCCCAATCATATAAGACCACCGAGGAGCAAAGAATAGACGAGGACATAGGGGCAGACGAGAACGAACTCCCTGATGCTGTTCGTATTTCCATCCAGTCCGTGCTCAGCAGCTCCGAGTCCGCACTAGATCGAGATGCTGATAGCGCTGCAACTTGTCCACTCCCGTCGACTCCGAAGCGTCTAACAACAAACGAGAAGGAACCACTCTCCCCTTCTGAATACCTTTCGGTGCTAGAAGCCATTGCTGAGCTGGATATCCCAGACTTAACGGAGGGCGATTCGTTCTCTTCGGATAATTCGGCGAATTCATTTGTGAAGGAACTTGAGGAACTAGGGATTTATATGGGAAATTCAGGTGAACCGCCGCCGGGGATATCCACTGCAAATATTGTTATCAGGGAACCGAAGGGCAAGGAGCGAGAAGAGTATATTGACTTGACGGATGGAGCGGAGGAAGAGCGAAAGATGGCCGAGAGGATGGCGAGAAAGGAAAGACATTTAACAAATGAGATTAGGGAGGCTGGAGAGGGACCGTCTAGAGTGGGATACCGATGAACCTCTGTATTTCGTTTCCAGTGTTACTTCTCGTGATCTGTGTAGAGTAATATTATTTTGTTTCTTGTGTGCACTTATAGTGGTGATCCGTGTATCGACCAATCCAATGAGATAAGTTGAGAAATATGTTATTGAAAAAAAAATCGGATCACTGTTAAAGTGACGGAGGAGTCCCGATCCGTATCTTGTGTCACCGGTGAGATCGCTTCAAGTTGACGAAGGAAGTCGGGTCTCGGTCTGAAAATATCCGGCAACAATCCATATATAATTTAAGGCATTAGTACAGCTCCAAGATTGCTAAAATTTAACGAGTCGGCGCCCAGAAGAAATGTAACAAAAAAGTAGAGTAACTTAATCGTGACCCATCGTTTGGTTCGCAGTCAACCGCATTGGTAATGTATGAAACCCTCTGCCTTGCCTTTATAGAAAGATCTTAAGTATTCATGAACGCAAACAAGGAAGAAAGAACATACCAGGGCGATTTGGCTCGCTTGTCTTATCTAGTAGTCGGAAGCAAAAAACAATAGCGCTGTGATCGCTGAGTTCGAAAACGCACATCCACCTTGAGCAGAGGTGCAGACTACTGCCCTTATCTCTCCTTGTCGTCTTTTCTTACGCTTCTTACACACATCTTCTAATGTCCACCACTAACCACACCAGCAAGGCTCTTCCGGAAAACATCCCTCCCAATGTCATCACCCTCCCTCAAACCGCTCAACTTGAAGCCCTCTACACCATAATCCGCGACAAGGAGACCTCTAGGGGCGACTTCATCTTTTACACAGACCGCATCATTCGATTATTAGTCGAAGAAGGCCTCAACCATCTGCCTGTAGTTCCTCGCACTGTCGAGACGCCAACAGTGAGTATTCGTATCTTAACTGTGTGCGTGTGCAACTCCTGGACAAGCGGCGTCTTGGAATTGGCTGCATTCGTTTGCTATTGAGAGAAAGGCTCATAGACGATGCTAATATGTGGTTTGCTATCTACAGGGTGCGAAGTACGAAGGCGTGGGATTTGAAGGCCGTATCTGTGGTGTGTCTATTTTACGTGCGGGAGAGGTGCGGTTGCTTCCTTGATAGAAGACATGGTTGTTCATCCTTTATTTCAGGCTATGGAAGCTGGGTTAAGAGAAGTGTGTCGTAGTGTGCGGATTGGGAAGATTTTGATTCAGAGGGTGTGTTATTTGTTTCCATTTTCGAGCGTATACTGACCTTGGTCCCTGTTACGCTGTAGGATGAGGAAACTACACTACCCAAACTCTTCTATTCCAAGGCACGTATCTGTACCGTTTCATGATAGAACGTCCAACTGAACTTCTTTAATAGTTCCCGTCCGATATTGCCTCGCGATATGTCTTGCTGTTGGACCCAATGCTTGGTATGTTCTGGGTGCATATAGTTATTTTTGCGAGTTCTAATGGTATCTGTAGCTACCGGTGGATCTGCCATGAAGGCTGTCGAAGTTTTGCAATCAGAAGGCGTACCGGAAGAGCGTATTATTTTTATTAATTTGGTGGGTATTATATTTTCGATTATTTTGTCCTTGGTTTATATCCGAGGAATAGATTTCATCTCCTGAGGGTCTCAAGAAATTCTGTGAACGGTTCCCTTCGTTGAAGATTGTATGTTTTCCTCCGTCTTTTTAGCATTTAATTTCTTATTATCATCTAGATCACTGGATGGATCGATGAAGGACTTAATGAGAAAGCATATATCATCCCTGGTCTTGGAGACTTTGGTGAACGAAGGTGCGTTAAAGCATGGTTTCTTATGATTTTTATTAAATATTTGACCTGTTTCGGTAGATACTGCCAATAAGCAAATAGGATTCTATTTTTTTCCTCCTATTCATGGGTCTCGGACTTCAATTTCAACCTATATCTGCTTTTCCATCACCCCACTCACTTTATTGCATATGAACATCAGACCTAGGGTTTCGCATTGCTTTTTGTTCTTTCGAGGAATATTACAAACGTCTGGCAATACTATCTTCTCATCCCACGAATCTTGGGTTCACCAGCCTACGTTTTCCAGTAAGAGTTTTCAGTATCTTTAGCCGAAATTCACTATCCCCTCCATCAATTATGAGATCAATATTTTTTTGTTCGAACATCCCCAAACGATGAAATGCACGTCGTTCTACCTCGAAAATGCATTTGGCCTCACATGTATTCTTTAAAGCGAAGGACTAACTTAACACAAGATACTGAGAGTAAATTACCTAAAGTGCGTATTCCTTTGCATTGATGATATCCGTAGGAAATACTAAGATTGGGAGGATGAAAATTCTTGCGATTAATAAATGATTTAGCTATTAGCTAGCTCGATCCATCGAGGATTTAACCATAATAATACGTGAATGGGCACTTTCTCTGAATGATGCTCAAACAGGGAGTTTTAATGCAAGAAGAGGTATTTTATTACATGGAAACGCTACGATCGGGATCTTTGGCTTCAAACATGGATTCTAAGTACTTGGAAAACCTTCGGTCGGGCATGTGTCGAGAAAAATTCCAGATGGATGAATGTTACGGCAAAATATTGAAGGAAAATGTATCGTTGCGCGAAGGCCACCGTGTAAGCGCCGAGTCTATACAAGGTTGCTTGCAGTTCTCAAGTTCCATTCAATAAGCTATGTATCAAGAAGATTTCAAAGAGATTCTTGCCCTTGCTACCGAATTGCCCCGTGAGCTGGGGTGGCGTTATGCGACCTGGTCCCATATTTGGCGAGAAAGCCGTTTGCTGTTTCCATAATGAAAGAGATTGTGGAAATAGGCGAAGAAGCCGTGCGTCAGTTCTTTCATGCTTCAGGAATCTAGGTCTAATCTCCACTTTTAACAGTGACAATTCTTTGTCTATGTTTGAATTATCCCAAACTTTTTTGTTGGATTTTAGTGAATCCTGTAATCCGCATTGGTGGACATTGAAGGCGGAAAGTCAGGCAGAATTCAATGGGAATGAGACAATTAGTAGGTCTAATAATGGCATAGTTGTTGATGGTTTTATATCTTCCTAACAGGGCGGATGAGCAGGGGATCACCGGGCTAGTAGCAGACGAGCCTAAAGGTACGAGAGGTAGATTATACGTCCAAGGAGGCGTTTGGGTGGCGACATTTTTGTATGTTTTGTCGATGAACTACCGAAATTCATTGTTAAACCAACCGGCCGCACATATCCTACGTCAACATCGGACCATATGGCCATTCTCCCTCATCCCCCTTCGTTCCCGCGTTTAACAAGAACGTTTTTCTTCTTCCAAAAAGGTCAAAGGTCAGGATCTTCGTCGCCACAAAGGAAAATTCTGGAACTTCGTCCTCTTCTTCTACCTCTGAGTCCTCATCGGAATTTGAGGGCGACAATATCTTACAAATAATAGTCAACCAACGAATCTCCGTTCAAATTGATAACACCGAGAATCCTCAATTCGAGTCTTTGGTGGTTCTTGGGACAGCAGATTGGGTTTTCTACGGGAACCATGACGAGAAAGACGTTAGGGTAATATGTATGTATCACGGTATAATTATGCTTCTCTTGACATTCCTTGCCATCAAACGATAACTACGGCACCAGCTCAAGTTACCGCGGATCGACACGATTGGATTTAATGCCACTGGATGGGACTACACATTTGTATCCATCCGAAAAGATGGAACTGTTCGAAAAACAAGGCGGATGTCTGTAAATAAAGAGGAAAGTAAAGCTGCGATTGACCTAGCGCTGTCATCGCTTTTCCTAGGCGCAAAATTCTCTTATCCTGTGCTTGGTAAATACCGTCCTGAGGAGTGTCTAGTCAATAAAGGTTTGTCTATCGGAATGTACTTCGAAGATGACGAGCCCCTGAGGATGCGTTGTATACAGTAGTGTTGGACGGTTTTTTTCTACCCACGGATGTATTACTTATGTAAATTTCGTTGGTTTATTGATTTTATTAAGCAATGTGCTGCAGGCCAAAAAAATAACTAGATTACGATTACCGTGCACCTAGCTACACCAACGGTTCCTCTCAGGTTCTACTAAGTATATTTCCTGCAAGTAGGACCATGAATCATCGATTCACCAAGAATTAACTTGAGGCCGTTACATAGTAATAGTCAATAAGTACCACAGTTTATAAGCGGTGCAGTAACACCAATAAATAAATACGGTTGACAAGCCACGGCTGTAGGTCCTCTTGAGGCCCGAAGAATATAACTACAGTCGAACCTCCCATAACCCATACCTCTCGGTGGAAGCCTCAGGCTATGGGGTATAGGGGGTCATGGACTTTCAGAATATACTAAAAATAGATTCAAAAAAAAAAATCCAATTTTTTCAAAATTTCTAAAATAGTCTACAGTATGAAAGTTATTATTTGGCTAGCTAAGAACGGGCCTTACTAGTGAAGTAGCTAGTTATAGTAGTGCTCTTCATATATTGGGGTTGCTCTGAGCGTAATTCAAGGGGCTTCATTGGAGACGTAGCTCACAAGAAAAGATGGTAAGAGATACAAAACTTTAAAATGGATCTAATATTAATTATTAGCACGTTGCAAAAACCCATGCACGCCGTTTCATCTCTTTGGCATACTCGGCTCCGGAAATAAGCGTTAAAAACCTATGGGTTTTGCCGGCCAAAGGGCTATGGGGTATTGGGTATCAGAGGTTTATGGGTTATGAAGTTGAAATCCCCGCAAACCAACTTGGTGGACCAGAATCTCTATGGTATGGGAGGTTATGGGCTTTCGGAGGTATGGATTATAGGAGGTTCGACTGTAGTGGCTCGCCGCTCAGTGAAGGCAAAGCCTGCGTGACCTGTGTGACATGTGACTAACAGGCCATACAACCCGAATGGCTGGCTCTCCCAGCCGACATCTGCTCCTTGTCTGTTTGGCAGTGTTTCCTCGAGATCAGGAGTCTGCGGTTCTAACGGCTGGTAATTTTAGAACAGGGCAATAGAGTGTATTTGCTACCAGTATAAGTATATTGGAGCGTTCAGGGTCGATTCAATTAGAACTGAATTGCCGTGCCTAATACGATCCCAATATATTGGTAGCAAATACACTCTAATACTGGATGACTTCCCGCAGCGATCTAAATCCTAAAATCCTATCCTAAAATCCTAAATTCTCCGTAAACGCCCGTGAGCCGCGATGTCGGAATGAGCGCTCTTTTTCTAAACTCATGATCGACGCTAGAGGGGTCGTTCTAAACTGAATTTTAGAAAAGCCTCCGTTTTAGTGCCTTTGTCATCCCTCCATCACTGGACTTGCTTCATAGTGCCATCACTAATGCCATCACTAATGAACATAGGACATCCACAAGTCCTTCATCCTTCTATCTCCTCCATGTGCTATTAATCTGTCCTTGAAGAGAGGGAGGAGGTCATATCTAATTCCTACTTTACTTTGGCTATCTTAGGTTTGCGCAAATGGGCTGAACTCTATGCTAATCACCACTGTTCTGCCTCTCCTTCCTTATAGGGTGCATTGATACCGATAAGGATGCGAGCGCCAGTTCACCACATATGGCAAGCTCGTGATTTGGAAAATAGTTTGGAGTCGGACTTACGGGAGACAGCACTTTTCTAAATCGCCGAACCAAAAATTTTGGAACCAAATTTTAGAATTTAGAACGAGTTCTAAATTCTAAAATTCCTGCGGGAAGTTATCCACTTACCGCTATGATTTTGGATTCAGGGCTAATTACTTCAAGCTTCGAAGCTTCAAATATCAGGGATGTGGCTTCTTTTGGTCACGACAGCAGGTTAACTATTTATATTTTCTATGGAGCGCCTAGCCATTGTCCTCCTAATCTGCTAGCCAGCCTGCCTTTCAAGGTTTTATTACCTATGCTTCTACTTTGCAAATTCCAATCCAATGGCTTCGTATTTATGCTTCTAAACATCCACTAAGCAAGAACGAAACTCCAGTTCACTGTTACGTAAGCACAAGCAGTGAGAATACGTTCCCATGTGCCTCCTCGCTAACTTCTCGCTAACTCGCCACTGTAATCGATACGTATTAGCAAGTATCAATACGTAATCACCTCTTTCATTCGACTATCTCTTTCTCTCTCTCTCTTTCTCTCTCTCTCAACCACCATGTCCTTTCCACCTATACCGCCTCTACCTCAAACTCAGTGCCTTTCATCCAAGACCTTTAAGCGGCCTCCGTTGGACGGAAGCTTAACAGTTCCCGAACTTTACGAATGGGTCGCAAAGAATTCTCCTGAGCATCCCCTATTCGCGTATCCAGCTGAATCAGGAGAAGTGAAGACGATTTATTGGAAAGACACAATTCGAGCCATTCATAGATGTGCTAGGATGGTGAAAGAAAAGGTATCGCCAACACATGCTCCAGGAGAGACACCCGTGATCGCCATTTTGGCTCATTGTGGTAAGCTATCAGAATAAATAGTGGGGATTTTTACTGATTTTTGAAGACGCCCCTTCGTATTTGGCAATGCACATGTCCGTTCTACGAGCAAATTATATATCGTTCCCACTTTCTGCGCGTAATTCGCCTGCAGCAGTGGCGCACCTCATCAAGCAGGTGGATGTCAAATATGTTTTCGTAGGACGCGAACCCAGCATGAAGAAGTTGTTGGAAGACGCATTTGAAATTTTGAAGGGTCAAGATGCCGAGTATCGTTTGCCGAGTGCGAGCATAGTACCTCTGTATGAGGAGCTTTATGGAAGTTCTGATGGTCCAGAGGTTGATATGGAGGACTTACCGTTCACCAGAAATAAACAGGATGATCTGATGGTTTACATGCACTCCTCCGGTACGTCTTTTTTGCGATAGTATGCTTTCAGGAATCCAATTGAATCCCTCTTCCAGGCTCAACCTCCTTTCCTAAACCAATCCGGTTTATTAATAGGCGACTTATTGAATTAGCGGCCACTATTTACTACAGCGATAAGGATCTCACTGGTCTCGTCTTTGCGCATCAGGTCATTCCTCTGTTCCACATGATGGGACTGCTTCACATGGGTTTCGCTGTGAGCATCATTGTATTTGGTCTCTTGCGAAAGCATATTTAATCCGACTGGCTTTCAAATAGTGCGCAACTGGCGTTGTACTGGCTGTATTCGAGCCGAAGAGCCCAGCGATTTTACCGACACCTGATAACGTTTATAAGGCAGCGACTCTGACGAAATGCCAGGTTATCTTGACTCCTCCAAGTGTGATCGAAGTGCGTCATCATTAAATATATAGTTTATTTGACCACGAATGCATGATTTCTCAGGCATGGTCCACAAATCCGGAACACGTGGAGTGGCTTGCAAGCCTTGAATCTGTGGTATGTATCAGTTACAAACAGCCTTCCAGACATTTGCTAACTATTATGAAGGTATACGGTGGTGGTGCTCTTAATCGTGCTGTGGGAGATTCTTTGGTTTCTCAAGGTGTTTGTATCATCAATGGCTACGGCAGGTACGCTTCCGCTATATTTAAATGTGTCACAATGCACATTCTTTTACAGTACGGAAGGAGGGGTGCTAGCCGGTTATCTCCCAAGTTGGTCATATCAGTGATGAATTTTATATGAGTTAATATTCCACTTTAGATGGTCCTGTGGATCCCGATGATTGGGAGTATCTTCGGCTGTCACCTCATATGGTGCCGGAACTAATACCATACGGAGAGAATACTTATGAGCTCGTAATTATGGTAGGTATTTTTCTCCTTTCGACCTATTATGTTAATTAATGCCGATGTTTTAGCAAAGTCCTCTAAATACATTAAATGTCGTCAACACCGAGGTCAACGGGATTCCAGCGTTTGCAACATCGGACCTTCTTCTTGCTCATCCTGAGAAGTCTGGATGTTGGAAACTATTTGGAAGGGTAGATGATCAGATCATGCATAGCACTGGTGAAAAGGTATGCTTCGGTTCCCACGATATTCATCAGATGTATTGAAGGTCACGTACATAGACAAATCCAGGACCGCTCGGTAAACTCCTCTGATTTAGGGCTCACTCTTGGTAGTTCAGCTTCTAATGAGATTTTCCTAGAGAAAATTCTGAACCGTGATCCTCACGTCGAGGCAGTTATTTTCTTTGGCGCAAAACGTTTTCAGGCAGGTGTCCTTGTTGATCCGAAACCCGAGTTCCAATTCGATCCATCGGATGAGGAAAAACTAGCTGAATTTAGAAATAAAATCTGGTATGATAAAAGGACTTGGTACTGGAAACTTCATAACATTCTTCTTAGGTCCACCGTACAGAAACTCAATGAATTTGCACCGCAACATTCCAGAATTGTTAAGGAGGTACGTTTCATCCTGTCGTTAAGATATCTTCTACTAAACTGCTTGATTTTAGATGATAACAGTCTCGAAACCTTCAAAACCGTTTCAATATACCGCAAAAAGTACACTGCGCAGGAATTTCATGCTCACCGAATACCGCGAAGAGATCGACGCTCTATACGACTCGCTTGAAATGAGTGCCCAGACTAACGTAGCTCCTCCAACTGAATGGGATCTTATTTCGACTGTGGGGTTTGTCAGGGAGGTTGTAAATAAAATTCTTGTACATACGGTCAAAGATGAAGAGGATATCTTCCAGTATGGATGCGACAGGTGAGGCGCGAATCAAACTTACACTGAGAAGAAACTCATTTTGGCTCCTCCTTTCTAGTCTTCAGGCAACTTATATCAGAAACATCCTTGGTCGTACCCTTCATGATGCCGTTAACCTTGACCCGAGACGATTGTCGGACAATTTCGTTTACGAACATCCAACCATTCTCGCCCTTTCCAGCCATATAGTAAAACTGGCCACCAATGTCTCTGTTTCGGCCGGCAACAAAAATGACAAGAAAGAGGAAATGCAGTCACTAGTCAACAAATATACGGCAGGTCTAACAGAATTGCAGCCAGCTGGCGATAAATCCTCTAGCACGGAGAATTGGATACTGGTGACTGGAACGACAGGAGGATTGGGTTCCCATATTCTGGCGACCTTAGCTTCAAATGAGCAATATACCGGAGTATATGCTCTAAACAGACCTTCTAAGAGGTCTACCTTATTGGAGCGTCAGCAACGAGCGTTGGCCGATTTAGGTCTCGATGCAGAACAAGTTTTGAAAAGGGTCGAACTTATAGAGGCTGATATTAGCGTGGACAATCTGGGAATCTCTCAGGAGTTATATCAAAAGGTACGTCCTATCTGATCATTAATGGAGCTTTAGGCTAAATATTCGCAAGATGCAAAGAAATGTATCGTCTATACTTCATAATGGTGCGTACTTACAATCTATTTTGAACATTACTGGATTTAATGCGCCTCACTGTTCTTCTTCTCGTCAACAGCATGGCGAGTTGACTTCAATCTGAGTCTAGCTTCATTCGAACCCAACGTGAAGAGCGTACGGAATCTTCTCGCTTTTTCTCTCACTTCAACTCGACCGGAGCCCCCTAAATTCATTTACACAAGTTCCATCGCTGTTCTTCATGGTATATTCTCCGAGTTATCATTATGAAATAACTGATTTCCATCGTTTCACTCTAGATGTCTCAAAGGCTCAGGAGCCTCTTCTTGAAGAACATGTAACCGCTGATACATCCGCCGGAAATGGATACGCAGAATCTAAATGGGTTTCAGAACAGATCCTTTTGAAGGCTTCGGAACTTACTCCTGTGAAAACCTTGAGTGTTCGTGTGGGACAATTGTCAGGTGGACTGAATGGGGCCTGGAATATCAAGGAATGGCTACCTTCTATGATCCAGAGTGCCAGAGCGGTGAAATGTATTCCCGCAGACGACAAGGTTAGTCCAAATATTCTATCGAATGGAGTCTAGAGAATTAATCTCCTCCAGAATGTTTCTTGGATTCCTATTGACTTAACGGCCAAAGTACTTGTGGAGCTCGCACTGGCTGACTTCGATTCAGGATGTGTTACTCACATTATTCATCCCCAACCCGTACCATGGACGAAGCTAGCCAATGCGATAGCCAGCGAACTCGGTGTCTCTATTGTGCCATACAACGAATGGCTCAGCAGGTTAGACGACCTATCCAAATCCGAATCAAATGGGACGGTGGCAGGAAATGGGGATGCTTCCTCCCTACAACTTTTACGTGATGTTCCGGCTTTGCGTTTACTATCTTTCTTCCATGTCCTCCCTGTCGTCATGGATCAAAGAGGAAACGCATTTGGTTTTCTGAAATTCTCTGTTCAGAAATCTTTGTCTCTTTCCAAAACGTTATCAGATCCGAAGCTTGAGCAACTCGGCGAAGCGGATGCAAAGGCATGGATAGGTTATTGGCGACGGACTGGATTCCTGGCGAATTGAAGACTGATTGGACGTGGAACTTTTTTAATGGCTGTATTTAGCGATATACGTTATACCGATTTATGCCCCTACATCGCTGAATTCTCAGGAGTTTTGTCTATTTTCTTATCTCATCCTTTCGTCACACTCACATCAGCAAAGCGTGCCACGCGCGCTAAACTCCCCATAGTGTTAGGTAGCACTAGGTAGAATAGGTAAGTACGGAGTCGCTAGGAGTCGCTATATGGACTACATAGCCCTACATACCACCGCCTATCACTCCTAGCACGGGTGGTTGACTTTACGTATACAAACTCAACCATTTCTCTCCCAGCCCAAAATTTAGGAGTCTCACTCTGTCCCACTTTGTTGCTCTCTTCTCGCACCTTAAACCCTTTTCTTCAACATAATTGCGGCTTTAGGATGTGGAATCCTAGTCGCGCCAATGTATATATCCTTGGGTCGAACCCCTTCATGTTCCAGTTTCAAGTCGTAGTTGAGGACAAGATGGGCAAGCATCATAATGTTCATGATAATTGCTGCAAAAATTTTACCAGGGCATGCATGTCTCCCAATGCCGAAAGACATGAAATCACCACTGGTAGAGACAACATCGTGTCTTCGACTTGTGCCTCCCTCGAGCTCGCTTTTGTCTACGTAACGGAAGCCGATGAATTCCGCCGCATTTTGGTAGTTGTTCTGATCATAGTGCGCACTCTCGGTTGGAACAGAGACCATTGTGCCTTTGGGAATTAAGGTGCCATTTGAGAAGGTGTAACCCTTGAGAGTTGTGCGGAAAACTACGACTAAGACACCGATTGTCAGTTTTCAATTGTGTCAGGAATTTAGGAAGATGTACATACGGGTAGCAACAGGGTGCATCCTTAATGTTTCTCTAAAAAGCTGTCGAGGTTTTTCATCTTTCCCAAGGTTTCTATGCTCCATCCTTCTTGTGCGGTTATTTCTTCTACTTCAGCCCGTAGGGCTCGAGGTATTCATTGGTCCGAAGCGCAAGATAATATAGAGCATGCACAAAGGTCTGATTGTAAAGTTTTATATATAATTAGTGGTTAAAGGAATTTATATGTGACTCACCGTAGATGTCGTTTGGACGCTGGCGAAATTCATGACAAGGATCCGAGTTGCTAAATGGTTGAGAGACTGCTCTTCGGCTTTCGGTTCGTCCATGAGCCAGTCTAAGAATAATGGCTAGCCCATGCAGTGAATATAGTATCAAAACAAGGGACTATTGCATACTGGTTCGCTTTCCTTTTCATCATGTGGTTTACTACGTTGTTCATTTATTAATGAAGAGAGGTGAGCAGCTGTACGACGAATAGTACGTGAGGGAGCCGTCATTCGTCCAATCAGTCTGTAAAATCAACTCAGCCCTTGTAGAAAATTATGTGAAAATCCACACACGGTACTAGAAAAGACGGATCTATAGACACAGACCCACGGTCGCGATTCAATACATTGAATTTCTCAGAATACGTAAATCAGAACAGAAGGCCCTTCGAAGGTATAATTCGAAGCCGGTCATAGTACCATCTTGATTGTTCTTCGTATGTGCATCATATCCAACTAAATTCGATACATCTTCCTGAAAATAGACACTGCTTTGTGCAAAACGCCACATGGTTTCTTTGTGGCTAATATCTCTGGCTTTCCGGTGATAGCTGGCTCGAAATGCGGCGATGAGAGTGGACGAAGCCACAAGAAAGCCAGATCTGCACATCGAGAATTAGCCACACAGAACTTGAAGCCATGTGGCTTTTACACGCTGAAGTGTCTAGTAGTAGTAGTGTTCCCATATTATTGGGTTCACGCGCCATGCTATTCGGATTGTGCAAATTCTACATCACAATCACAAACTCACGTTCGCCATTCAATCTGTTATCTGTTACATTAGAACTCACTAAAAAGCTAATTACGTGCTTCGAACCTCTGAATCCACCGAGCGGGATTATCGAGGATCGTTATGATTTCATTAAAGCTTCTTTCATTCATTGTTACCTATTGATGGGATCATATGGTTAGAAAGGACAAGGCCTGTCCTCCGCTTCGCTCCGGCAACCCTTGCTGTGTCCCGTGTCCCACTCCGATCTGCCTTGTACCAGAACCCAAATAGCCCATAAGTATGTAATGTTGAAACAGTATTATTGTTTGCGCAATGAACTTTATACATTGGAACTGTCAGTGACAAAAATTAGGCTTTGACACTTGTTCCTCAAACCTGTAGCAAATAACTAAGGAAGGACATGATTCAAAAGTAAGTTGAGAAAGAAGAGAAGCGGTATGTATGCTTTATAAAGACGAAGCGAAAGCTGGGGATCAACATAGTAGGGGGTCATAGGTAATGATAGAAGGACCAATTGGCTGAAATAAACAGTGGCAGTAAGGTGAGGACGGTCTCTGATTGTGCAGGAGTTCATCATATAGCAGGGGTGGAAGGTGTACAGTTGAAATTTGGTGTTACTTCATGGATGTCAATTTGCCATCTTTTCCGGTTTCTTTACATGCAGTGTTTGAATGCAAGGAATTCTTCCGCTTACGGAATGATTATAAATCAAAATGACTTGCTTCAACCTGATTCACAGGCTTTTGTCCGAAAAGTAGTCATAATAATGAAGAACTTAGGACAGAATTTGAAGTAACAGCCGTGAGAAAGATTAGCAAGCTAGAAGACGCTTACATAACACTGTTAAGCCGGAAGTTCGAACATTGCCGACCTGGTTTCTCACGTCCACATACGTTCACCTTAAATGCTCTTCATGTTCCATCGTTTGGAGTATGAAAAAGGGAGTCTCGGTCAGTAGGAGTATTACTAAATATAGAACAAATCAACATAATGACGAAATATCTACACTACAGTATATTCAACGTTATATACTTTATACGAAGTACTGTACAAATTCACTTAGCTCGAAGACGTATCATCACCCCACGCTCACAGAATTTAGAAATCTTTTTTAGTATACAGGTGATCAGACTATCGAATGGCAATATTCGAAGCGAGCATTTAACAAAGTTAGCATACGTATCAATAAATATATGGCGAGATTGAAAAAATACGAGTCATTGACGATGCAGTCAATGGGGTTTGAAAGGAATTTCAAATTGAGAGATGTTGAAAGAGAATTTCAAGAGAGGTTAAAAAGGGTTACGTGGATAGATTCTAGACAGCAAAAATAAAAGTGAACCATAATAAGAAGCCTGAACGCTCAGATCAAAACTCAGTATCTGATGCAGAATTCACCGGCTGTCTTCGAAGAAGCCTTAAAGGTTATATTAGCCACGGTTAAGCTTCAAGTTATTGTAGTCAAATTAATTACCTCAATGTTGTTATGAACACTCTTCCAGAAAAGTTTCACCGGAGCGGGAGAGTCACCATTACGGAGGGCATATCTTTGAAGGCAACTTCTGAAGTGCAAAAAGGTCGCATAAATGTAGTTGTCTTTTCCACTTATTGCAAATTTTGCAGGTTGTTCGGGTGAATCGGAGGGATGACTACGCATAAGCGAATTCTGACTTGGATTAGCATGATTAATATGAGGCGTCGCAGCACCATGACCCATGGGAACACCATGATATGAGTTTAAGGGTGGTAGTTGTGGAGGGAAGCTATGAGGAAATGATCCAGTCGGTACTTCAAAAAAACAATTATGATCATCTTGGAAACGAGTGTCTCGAGGACAATGTGGATCGTAGGAGATCTGGATGTGTGGGTTTGGGATGGCACAGTTTGTGTATCCGTAAAGACGAGACGGGTCGTTTGTGGTAGTGCCATTGGGAGGAGGGATCCCGGATATATGAAGGTTGTCCTCCATCCGTGTAGTATACAGGTGGAGGGGGGATAGGACTTGGGTATCCGTGCTGCGAACTCCCTATGACGCAAATTTGAGAGTAGGATACGTAGTGCAATTATGATAGTAGTGGACACGAATTATAAAGGGAATTGATTAGCATTGGATATCGGAAAGATAAGGTACTTACGCAATCCTTGCTGTCCACCACCAGGGGCGTATTGATTGGTGTAATTACCTAAAAACTATTTCATTGGTATGATAAGCGGCGAGGTAATACATACAGTAGACTAACCGGCGGGAAGATACGTAGGAGCTAGGTATAAAGATAAGTGTCAGCAATGTAGATCTAAACAACTAAAGCCGGTTAGCAAAAAATCATCGCGCCTCATAGTATATTAGGACTTACTCTGTCAACAAAGATTCACGAACCGTTGGGTTCAGAATCAACAGTAAAGTGATGACGGTTCTGCATTGAATCAAAGACTAAGGAGGTGAGAAAGAGTCAAAGACAGGAAGTCGATATCACTGTAAGAAAAAAAAGAAAAAAAACCCTGTTAGCCGATTATTTATACCTTCCTGTAAACTGTATAAATTAATATTCCTAAAAGATCTTCTTACTTCATTGCCACGGATTGAATAGGTTAAAAGGTATTAAGAAATAAATAATAGCTACCTACATGTGCAAGGAATCGGTGGACATCGGTACCAAAAAACCGGGAGTCAGGCTCAGACATGCTGTTCTAAAGTGAGTAGTAAATATTTATATATTAATAGTCCTTCTTAATTACCCACCAATCCAACGTATTTACAGGTAAGGACCACTTAGCTAAAACCGGTCTCTTGGATCTTCTCTTACTTCCTTCTCGTTTCCTTGACGACATTTCTTTAGGCATTCGCTGATAATAAGCATGGTCCGAAGGTACAGTATACCAATATCGGCCAAATAAACCTGACCTTCCTGAAGAATTGGTTGATGGACAAATTGTGAGAGCTCTTTATTATGGTCGATAAGGCGACTGTTTCCCACTGACAACGATTCGTGAGTAGTCAATTGTTGTTCACTTGTTAGAGGTATGATATTGGCATCCACATTTACAGTGGGTCAAAAAACTGTCCCAATGTTTGCTTGTTATGTAAAGATGTGCATGCAGTACATGAACTATCAAATAAACATATTTAGCGCTCAGTGTGAGAATTGTAGAGTGGCATCATGGCTCCACAATGATCAAAGAATCATATGATTTGATGCACAATCAGGATAGATATTAATATTTCAGTGAGAGGGGTCATTGGGACAGTTTTTTGAGCAGTTATTTTCAGTACAGAAATAAAACATTTAATATTTAGTATGGCCTCCCTTGGCCTGGATAACAGCTTCTAATCGTAGCTTCTAATCGTCTGGGCAGACTCTCTATTAATTTCTGACACTCTTCCTGTCCAATCTTCCTCCATTCATCCTGTGCTCTGCTCCATAATTCCCAGACTCCTGAGGCTGGCCTCTCATAAGCCAAAATTTGGCTTTTGAGAAGATTCCATAGGTGTTCTATGGGGTTGAGGTCTGGAGACTGTGCAGGCCAGTCAAGAACTTGGATCCCATGATTTTCAAGCCAACTTGAAGCCAATTTGGAGGTGTGCTTGGGGTCATTGTCCTGCTGGAAGATCACCTTCTCCTCTGGAATTTCCAATTCCTTGATGCTCTCCACCATAAACTCCTCCAAAATGGTTACATACTGTTTAGCATCCAT
>KN837277.1:29660-48261 GCA_000827215.1 Sphaerobolus stellatus SS14 | reverse complement strand
TTAGCCTCCAGCCTCCAGCCTCTGGAGTTCAGCCTCTAGCCTCTAGCCTCCAACCTCCAACCTCCAGCCTCTAGCCTCTGGAGTTTAGCCTCTAGCGTCTAGCCCCCAACCTCCAGCCTCCGGCCTCTAGCCTCCAACCTCCAACCTCCAGCCTCTAGCCTCTACAGTTTTTATCCTCCCAACTCTGAAGTTTAGTCTCCAGCCTCCAGCCTCCCAGTAGCTGGAAACCCCATTTGGAAAATACTGTGAACATGATCAGGAAAACAAGCAGGAAAAGTACTAGTAAACAGTGCAGAATATCTCAGGAAGACACCCTGTAAATTAACTTGGAATATAACTTGGAAAATCCCTGGAAAACTACTGGAAAACACTGGTAAGTAGCAAAGATATTTAAAATAATCTTTGACCTTTCCAATGTCATAAAATTCATACTTTTCTAAGGTGGGAAAACACCTGGAATACATCCTACTTCTCCATAAATTTCATACACCATTCCAGTCACTATCCAGACTTTTATCAGGCTTGGAAAATATTGGGAATAGTTGAAATATCCTGGATGTTATCCAGGCTCTGAAAATGACATGGAAATGCCAACTTTTCCTCACAGTTTTAAGCTTTTTTCCAAGGCATTTTCCAGGCTACTTTCCTACCACTTTCCTGTCCTGGAAAACACCAGGAAAAACAGACAAATTCCAAATGTTTTCCAGGGCTGGATGACAGCTGGAAATTACACTCAAATCCAGATCTTTTCCAGATCATTTTCCAGACTGGAAAATATTGACCAGCCTGCAGTGGTAGATTCAGCCATTGTTTCGTGTTTTCGGTGGCAACTAGGGCAGATGGTTGTGGTGCGTTGGGGGAGCATAGTTTGGCAAGGATGTTGAGGAGTAACCCGTTCTCACGTTCAATGAGCCCGTTACAGTGTGCGCGCTGTAAGCGGGTGTTGTGTGGTGTTCGATGGTGTATGTATTGCATACGGTTGCGAGTTCGTTGCCTTTAAAATGTGGCCCGTTATTGGTTAGGAGTATTCTTGGGTGACTGAATTCCTGGCAAATAGACTCGATTGCGGTCGCACTCATTGCGCTTGTCCCTGCCTTCTTCATTGGGAATGCCCAAGTGAACCTCGTCATATAATCGACCACGACGAGGACTTCCCTCATTCCTTTGGCACTGGGTGGCATCTTAAGGTAGTCGGCTGCGAGCATGTTGAAAGGTCGGAGGCAGATGATAGGTTTGAGTAGGAAGTTGAGGTGTTGGGGTCCGAACGACTGACACCTGGCACAGTTTAGTGGGATTGTTGTGGCGTCTCGGTACATGTGTGGCCAGTGTAGGTGCAGGCACATTTCGCCTAGTAGAAGGTCTCGGCCCCAGTGGGTCTCGTTATGGAAGTGTTTCATTGCTGCATGGGTATTGTAATATTGGTATGACTTCCAAATATTTGTTCTTCTTTGTACCATTATTTTTTGATATTTTAAGTGTTTGCTTCCATTTGCATCTCTCTCATGATATCATGTGTCCACAATGGTCCACATGATGTCATGCTTCCTTTTTATATCTTTGTACCTGTATGCTTCTCTCTTATGGTATCATGTGTCCACAATGGTCCATATGATGTCATGCTATGCCAACCCTTTTTTTTCTATCTTGGTACTTATTCTCCATGGCCTCGGATTTGTTATAAATCATGTACCTTTGGGGTGCACCCTAAATTACAAAAAAATGTATATAAGGAGGGTTGTACAGTAGCTAGAGAACAATTGATTCTTTTACCCTCTGTTACTTCTGATATCTCTGTGGCTGCCAGAGTGAGTGAGTTGAGAAGTCCTCACCCTTAAGTAATAGGTAAGTAGTATCATTCTATTGTTTTACTAGCTACAGTACAACAGTGTCTATAACCTTACTATCCATAAAATCCCTTAAACTAAAACTCCATCTTTATACTTCATAAGAAACTCTTATACTTCGTCAACATCAGCTTAGATTAATCACTAAGCATATTTAGTAGCTGTAAGCATAGTTCATTGCGATTTTGACCTTTTATTTTGTAATTCTTTGCTATTTACATTTGTAAACACCACTATCTTAGAACGGTTCCAAAACAGTGGTGGACATTCTGGGAAATTGTTCTGTAACTGATGGTTACTAAGTACCAGGCTCGACACTCATTACCATTCAAATTCCCAAAAAGAATCTTATTATTTCTTCACACTTCATGTCCTTTAACATACAAATCAGTTTATTAAACTAACATGAGTGTTACTAGCACCAACAGTCATCGACATAGTCCTAACAGGATTAGTTCCCCTCAACATGAATCTCATGAAACAGATAACGGTTCAAGAGGCTCTTCTGCAAATCAGCTACTCTTGACTGAAGAACAACTCCTGGGTGGCACTCCTTCAACTCCAATTGATTGGGAGATCAAGCAGCCTCTATATGAAAAAGAAACAGATATTCACATAGACGACATACAACCTCACTGCACCTTTCCAAGTGCTCTTCACAGGAAGACAGTCATGGAATATCCTGTCTGGAATGAGAGAAGGAACTCCTTGCTGATTCTAGCCGAAGCCAATTATGACTGTTCACACGTAGCAGCAGCTAGACCTTTACATCATGAAATAGAGCACTCCTTCAGAGATATTATGTTAACTCTCACGGAAGCTTTAAAATTAATCAGATGCAGACCTAGCAACTGTGCTGAAGACGAACCTTTTGGATTTGCTTTAGATCCAACCAATTATGGACTGCTGTCAGAGAAAATCCAAGAAGCCATTCATCAACGAAGACATCTTATTGAAGACTTGCCCATGGAATTGCCTGAAGTCCCTACATGGCTAGGAGATGCTCAGAAATCTTACATTTGGAAGGAACAAGAAGCAGAGCTCTTTACACTGGAGACACCTTGTTATTTACCCAAATGAAATGTTAAGGAAAAGTGTCACCGGACCTGGTTATATTATAGTTTTTATTGGAGTGATATTTATATCAAATTTTGAATTATATGACCTTTTAAGTGAGAGGATAATAGTTTCTAATTTTCTAATTTGAACCAGACAAAAAAGGGAGAGAAAGGCTCTTGCAAGTCAGCCTTTCAACATGCAGAAAGTTTAATACTACTCTGAATTTTTATCACCTATCTTAGTAATATACATCTAGTCATATTATGGATAACAATTGATTGTCAAACATGAAGGAAAACCTACTGAGAACCACCCTTTCACATCCATGTTGTTCAATACAAAGGTGTTAAAATTCCTGACATTATCCATGGTATCCATAACTTTAAATGTGTAAGAAAGATACCTTTCTGTATTTATATATTTCATAAGAAAGCTGTGTCATATGCTAGGTTTTTGATACTTTTCTCTTAATGTACTTTGAGCATTTAAACACATATAAATGTTGCTTTTCCAAATTGAAGGAAAAGCTTAGGAAAAGGTTTGGAAAAGGCTGTTAAACATTTAGGCTAAGTTTAGGCTAAATTAGCCAGTGTGGGAACCCTGGATTTCTGCCTGCTGAAATGATTTTAAGTAATGCATATGGCATGCAAAATTTATCATGCATTCCAGAGCAATGAAAAGTCATATTAATATTCTAAAATTCCAAAGATATTTTCATACAAGATATTTAAAAGGAAAACTTACCTTTCACAAACATTCCAGGCTCCTTTGCCCAGAGAAATTTTCTAAAAAGAAACACCTTATCCTTAGCTAGAAATTCCAGATAATATCCACATTCCACAAGAATTTCTCTTGGTGTAAATAATGAATATTTCATAGCTATTCTTGCAGTTAAAGCTTTAAACCAACAAATATTTATTTTGCCTATTAATACAGGAACAGAACAATGATTTACTGGATTTCCTGTACATATCACTTGCAAGGAAATAATATAAAAGCCTGGTCCAGTGATGGATTTCATATAAAATTCCTGGATCAGAAATAAAGTTGTGTCTCCAGTGTTAGTGTTTGCCTCAGGGAAGATGTTGAAAACTTCTTGTCTCATCTTTGGATTTTATTGTTCATCTGGAAAGGATCATATTTACCAAATAATTTCTTATTTGTTTCACCAGATGACGTATCACATCCAGAAAATGATGATCAGATGTCTCTCCATTTGATGCAGAATCGAGTTGTCCGAAAAGTTATTGAAAGAAGGGTACAATCCGATGAAGATTTACAATTAGCATCCCAGAGGAAGAGTCAATTGCATATTATATCAAGCAAGTCTGCAGCAGAGAACATACCTGCTGACACTGAATTGGGCGACAAAAATTCCTTTGCACAAATCCGTCAAAGTCAAATTTCATCTCGACAGACAAGATTGAGGCCTTCTGCTTAGACCAGAATGGCTGAATGGACTCTTGATGACGAGGACGCCCAGCGAGGATACGACGACCTCTATTATGCTCTGGAAAGTGAAGAAGAAGAGGGATCGACCAGCAGAACATATCTAGTGAGTACTGATACTGCCATGGAGCCTGTATCACCTTCAGATAGGCTCTCCGGGAATAGCAGCAGCCAGAACGAGGTCGAAGCACTTGTCTGTACTTCTCGAGTGCCCACATTCGCCCATACCCCTATCAAGCATTCAATCAGTGGCAGTGACTCATCTTCGATCTCGAGCCACCTGAGCTCTCGTCCCAAATCTTGCTCCAGCCCTCCTCTTATGACTGATTCTGGTGGCATCTCAGAAGGGAATCCCACAGAATACTTGAACAAAGAAGGAGGATATGAGAAACCCTGGTGGAATAGGAAGCTAAGACACATGTTACTAAAGGAGGAAAAGATTGTGAATTGCGTCAAAGGTATGGATTTCTAACTTCTCAGCTAAACCCATGTTTATTTACAAGGGACAGCTTCTAGGATACACCAGAAATCCCCAAAGTTGGTTGGATAAATCTATGCTGGGGGGATTCAATGTGTCTCATAGTCAATTAGCACATGCCAAGTTAATACAGACTTTGGTACAAGATTTTCAATCAAAACATCAATTCATAGCAAATGCAAGTGAAGAGAAGCTTACAGACGAGGTTCAAGGAGGTCCTAAGATGCAAGAATTGCCTCTGGAGTTTGTTTCAAAACAGCAATTATGTACAGAAGTTGACATTTGCCCTGATTTATCTATAGACCAGCAAGAGCAGATTAAGTCCATAGTGCAATGAAGATGTCAAGCCTTCAGATTAGATGGAAGACTCGGAAACTATGATGCTAAAGTGGAGATCAAGTTAAAACCCGACTCACAGCCTGTGTCCTTACCTCCATACAATGCTTCTCCATCCAAACGAAAGGTCATTGATGAGCAAATGGACTCATGGATAAAGTTGGAAGTTATTGAGGAATTCAAGAGTCCCTGGGGATTCCCTGCATTAATCACCTATCGAAACGGCAAATCACATATGTGTATCGACTACCGAAAGCTCAATGAAAAGGCTATCCCTGACGAATTCCCTCTTCCGCACCAGGACACTATTCTTCAGTTGCTGACAGGCTCCCGATTTCTATCCACTCTCGATGCACTAGCAGGATTTACCCAGTTACAAATGGCTGAAGAATCAAAGGAAATTACTGCTTTCCGAACACATCGAGGTTTATACCAATTTAGAAGGATGCCTTTCGGATATCGGAATGGGCCAAATATCTTTCAGCGAATAATGCAAGGTATACTTGCTCCTTTTCTTTGGATATTTTCTCTTGTCTATATTGATGACATAGTCGTATATTCCCAAAACTTTGAGGATCATCTACATCACTTGGATTCGGTTTTCCAAGCGATCGAAGAATCAGGTATAACTCTGTCTCCTTCAAAGTGTCACCTAGGTTATCAATCCCTAAAATTGCTAGGGCAGAAGGTATCCAGGTTGGGATTATCCACACATAAGGAAAAGGTTGATGCGACTGTCGAACTCTCTCGTCCAAAAAATATACATGAATTACAGACTTTCTTCGGTATGATGGTATACTTTTCAGCTTATATTCCTTTCTATGCTTGGATCGTAGCTCCTCTTTTCCACTTGTTGAAAAAAGGAACACCATGGATGTGGACCAAGACACAAAACGAGGCCTTTGAGCTAGCCAAACAAGCTCTTATTCATTCCCCAATAAGAGCTTATGCTATTCCAGGTCAGGGCTATCGTTTATATTCAGATGCATGTGATGTAGGAATTGCTGCTATCTTACAGCAAATTCAACTGATTCAAGTATCTGATTTAAAAGGAACGAAAGCCTATGAGAAATTATCAACTGCTTTTGAGAAAGGTGATCCTATACCTCCTCTGGTATTGCAAGTTTACAAGGAAGAAGGACTCCCGATCAGCCAATGGGGAGACTCTGTAGACAGTACGATAGTTCATGTCGAATGAGTAATCACGTATTGGTCTAGGACTCTTAAACCAGCTGAACAAAACTACTCTCCTATGGAAAGGGAGGCTCTAGCCCTGAGAGATGGGTTAATTAAATTTCAACCTTATATTGAGGGCGAACAGATTACAGCAATTACTGATCATGCGGCCTTAATCTGGAGCAAAACTTTTCAGAATGTTAATTGGTGATTACTCATATGGGGAACAGTATTTTCTGCTTACCCTGACATGAAAATAGTTCACTGTGCTAGAAAGGTACACTCCAATGTTGATCCTATTTCCTGACTCAGAAGAAACATTCCCTTTCAGGAAGGACCAGTAAGCAATTCCTCAACATCAGTCATACTTGAAGCAGAGAATGACACTCTTAAAGACTTGTATGATGAATTATCTTCGCACTTTGAAGAACGATTGCTAAGTAATGTTGAACATCATGAAGAAGACCAGCAAAGACTCGAACCTCCTACGAAATTAGCCACATGTCAAGTATTGTCTTCTACTCACGAAATCCCAGTAGCCTGCAATCACATCTTGATCTCGGAAATTTCAGATGGAGAGATTTCATCCATAGTGCAAGGCTACGAAGTTGACTCACATTTCAAGAAGGTTCGTGATAATCTCCGAAGTGGTTCTTCGGATTCCATAGGATTTATTAAAAGCCCTTACTATGAGAATGAGCTAGGGTTACTTTATTTTGAAGACTGGAATGGAAATGATCATTTATGCATACCCGCTAATGCTCGAACGAAAATAATGGATGAGTGCCATAATCAATTGACGGATGGTGCTCATGCAGGATACCACCGCACTTATAATAAACTTGCCAGTGTATATTACTGGCCCAGGATGAGTCAAGACATTAAACGATATGTGCTTAGTTGTGATATCTGTCAGAAGGCTAAATCTAAAACTCATGCACCAGTGGGATTGCTTCAGCCTATACCTATTCCATCACAGCCTTTCGAAGTAGTCTCCATGGATTTTATTACTCAACTCCCCTTGAGCAACAGATTCGATGGTATCCTAGTTATAGTGGACAAGCTCACCAAGTATGCATTATTCATCCCAACCACTTCTAACGTTAATGAAGAAGAAACAGCAGAATTGTTTTTTAAACATGTGGTATCTCATTTCGGACTTCCAAAGCAAGTAATTTCTGACAGAGATTCTCGATGGACTGGATCCTTTTGGAAGTTCATCTGTAAGAAACTGGATCTTCAAAGAGCGCTGACTACGGCTTACCATCCTCAAGGAGATGGTCAAACAGAAGTCATGAATTAGATCCTCAAAACAGGGTTGCACTGTTATGTAAGTCCAAAGCGCGACAATTGGAGCACGTTACTCGATGGATTTGGCTTAGCTTATAACATGACCCCTCACAGCTCCACAGGGTTCACACCCTCTTTTTTACTATTCGGTTACCACCCTCGGTCAGGTGATTTGCTTCTCCATCAATCATCCAATGGAGTTCCCTGAAAAGGAATTCAAAGAGAAATCTCGGAGGAGGAGGATGTTACAGAAAGTCAGAAAGCAAGTGATTTTTTGAGTGCCTTCGAAGCTTACAGGAGTCAGGCACAAGAATCCCTCATGTTTGCTCAAGCTTCGCAACAAAGAAATTATGATAAGGGGCGTATTATTTGAATATTTAATGAGGGTGATTTGGTTCTTATAAACCCTCACTCTCTAGGATTACTTAGAAGCGAAATGGGACGAGGAAGAAAACTCAACATGAAATTTGACGGTCCCTTTGAGGTCTCGGAAGGTCTATCACCCATAACTTACTGAATTCGTATGCCCGCATCTTACAGAATTCATCCAGTACTGAATATCGCTCATCTGGAGCCATATGAGAAATCTCCTCAGGAATTCGGAGAAAGACCAGTTAAGGAGTTGAATAGGGCTGATTTTGATCAATTGCAAGAATGGTCAGTAGAGAAGATTATTAGATCTAAATGCATAAAGGCTGCTAATGGTCGCAAAGTTGAAAGGTTCCTGACTAGATTCGAGGGTTATGATTCGAGTTGGGACGAATGGTTGAGTCAAACTCAACTAAAAAATGCTCCCTCTGTTCTCCGAGAATGGGAAAGGAGTCAGAGGATCCATCACCGGAAGTAAAATATACCTGATTTTCTCGTCAAAAAGAGCGAAACAGGGTACACGGCTAATTCCAATTTCTATCTGTGATTGTTTCCTAATTTATCTCGCCATTTTTAATTCGTAAACTATGAATAAGATAAAATAAATGACTACACCAGTAGACTTCAAACCTACCGAACTCCCTCCATTTCAACTGGACTCGTTAACTTCAAACATTTAAATTCTCTAGTGATAATCTTCGTTTTGCTATGCGCGATTTACCCAAGCTCGATCATCGTTTTCATGCATATGTCACCCGGCGTGGACGCAGATATATGCGACGTATTACTTCCACGCATAAATCTTTCATGTTTACCACCAATTACTCTTTCTACAACCTCTGCATTCAAGATTTTTTTCCCCTTCTGACTCCAGTGCTTCGAAATAACGAATCACAGTATATTCTTCGTGAATCTTTGGCCCACACCATATGGGAGACGATGTTGCAGCAGCGAGGAAGAATATTAGCAGCTGGGAATAATTGGATTGAGTCTACAGGAGCTCCTTTACCCGAACAAGTTCCCTTGGACAAAGTAGAACGACTCAACATTGGACCTCCTCCACTTCCTCCCCCTCATTATCTACATTTCAACTTCCTTCTTCTCCCAGGATCTAAAGAGGAACTAACTTACTGCTTTTCGTTGGTTCAAGACTATATCCGTGGAATGATAGTATGGGAAAATAAAGCGGAGCGAAAATGTGAAGTAGCAAGGAACACCGAATGGTCCTGGATGGAACCGGCAGAGGATGTTGAGGTCACTACCAAAAATCTTACTCGAGGAGGAGTCCCTTTCAGTCCTGGTGAACTCATCAAGGTCAAGCATGCCTTAGGAAACCCTACTGCTGACAATCACAATGTTAATATTCCTGGATCCTGGACTGGACCTCCTACTTCTATTGGATCCCCTATTCCAATGCTTCCCAGCTCTCCAAACTCTTCTCCTATTCTTTCTCATCTGAATGAGGATCAATCTATGCGTTCTGACATTGAAGATCTCCAATATCCAAATACAGGCCCCTCTCATCAGGCGAATGTATTGGCTGCTTGTAGCACTCTTGCGGAACCAATTCAACTCCCTTCAACTATGGAAGCCACCCGTGAGCGACTCAGGTTCTTAATTTTCTAATGAATTGTTTATTTAGACTAATTCATTCATCAGAGTCGTCGCACAGGAGGTTTCGGATCTTCCCTTCTCCAGCTTTGTCCGGATCCTTGAAAGGAAATACCCTGGAGCAAGGTTCAGATTACTCCCAGGACATCACTCCAACCCTTCCTCTGCTGAGAATCAGGAATCTTTCAATGTTGTCGTCCAGGCAGTCCAAGAATATGGAATTTGATGGCATTCGCGTATATCCTGGCCCTTTGAAGCGCACACTTAAAAGGGGGGATTCTGCATGGGTATTGTAATATTGGTATGACTTCCGAATATTTGTTCTTCTTTGTACCATTATTTTTTGATATTTTAAGTGTTTGCTTCCATTTGCGTCTCTCTCATGATATCATGTGTCCACAATGGTCCACATGATGTCATGCTTCCTTTTTATATCTTTGTACCTGTATGCTTCTCTCTTATGGTATCATGTGTCCACAATGGTCCATATGATGTCATGCTATGCCAACCCTTTTTTTCTTATCTTGGTACTTATTCTCCATGGCCTCGGATTTGTTATAAATCATGTACCTTTGGGGTGCACCCTAAATTACAAAAAAATGTATATAAGGAGGGTTGTACAGTAGCTAGAGAACAATTGATTCTTTTACCCTCTGTTACTTCTGATATCTCTGTGGCTGCCAGAGTGAGTGAGTTGAGAAGTCCTCACCCTTAAGTAATAGGTAAGTAGTATCATTCTATTGTTTTACTAGCTACAGTACAACAGTGTCTATAACCTTATTATCCATAAAATCCCTTAAACTAAAACTCTGTCTCTATACTTCATAAGAAACTCTTATACTTCGTCGACATCAGCTTAGATTAATCACTAAGCATATTTAGTAGCTATAAGCATAGTTCATTGCGATTTTGACCTTTTATTTTGTAATTCTTTGCTATTTACATTTGTAAACACCACTATCTTAGAATGGTTCCAAAACAATTGCAGCTATGCCCTCGGTTCTAGGGACACATTTGACTTTCGTGGAAGAGCCAGGGCAGATAGTCCATAACTGGTTGCCGTCGATGAAGTATGGTGAGCTAAGTTTGGCCATATCCGTCCGTTTGGTTTTGGATAGGGTGTTGCGGAGGGATGGGTCAGTCATCCATTCAATGATAGGTAATCGGGGGTCGTCTTGAAATTTTGTGTGCATCTGTTGGTGTTCGGTTGTAGGCTGTAGGATCAAGCAATGGTTTGTTATGTTGTACAGGTCATTTACTATGCCCTCTTGTGTTTCCCACCCAGGGTCCATAGGGCTGGTGGCCATCAGTTGTGAAAGGACAGCCCATTGCGATATCCCGTCGTTAGGGTTGGATTTCCCTGGGCAGTGTATGAAGTTCCTGATTCAGAAGGAGAGGATATATTCCTTTTCGTGCATGTATTTTGCTGGTAGGTCGACACTTTCCAATAAATCTTTCACTGCCTGGCAGTCGATGACAAGTACGACGGGTTCATTGAGAATGAATTTACGGAAAGCTTCCAGTGCATATTTAAGGGCGCTGAGCTCGAGGTGGAAGGAGTGGGAGTGGTGCTCGGAATAGTGGTTAAGGCAGGAGGCGAACACGATCGGGTGTAGAATGCGCTGTGTTGATCTGTTGGGTAGGGTTTGTTCATGCCACTGGGCTACGAAGGCTCCGTTACCTACTTTGCAAGCGTCAGCGCCAACTATGAAGGGGCGGCCGTCATATACGGGGGCGTGTCGGGTGGGAGCAGTGGTTAACATTGCTTTGAGGTGTGCGAATAGTTTGTCGTGCGTGTTTTCCCATTTGTTTTGTATATTCATATTCTCGAGTGCGTGCTTGTAGGTACGTGATTTGCCCTTCATCCCATGGGGTAGTTTCTCATGTTTGATACCTCTGATGAGTTCATATAAGGGTTCAGCAGTTATGGCGAAGTTGTGTAGGCTCGGGCGGAAGTAGCTGACTGTGCTCAAGAAACTGAGCACGCCCATAGCGGTTGTCGGGGTAGGCCACCGTAGTATGGTTGCAACTTTTGCAGAGTCGAGGGAGAGGCCGTCTTTGGATAACCTGATGCCGGCCCATAGGAGTTCCTGGATGAATAGTTGTACTTTAGAAGGGGAAATAGATAAGTCATCTGATCTGCACCGTTCCAGTGTTTTTCGTAGTTTCGCGAATAGTGGTTCGAACTCATTGTCGGTTATACAGATATCGTCCATCTGTGTTTCTATCTTGTTTCCGATCATGTCTTTGAAAGCGCGCTCGATCATCTCGTGTGCTGTGTTGCCTGCGCCAGTGAGACCGAAAGGCATTTGAATCCATGTGTACAACCCTCGGTCTTCTACTCGGAAAGCGGTGTAGGCCCAATCTGTCTTTCTGATGGGGCAAGCATGGTATGCAGCCACAAGGTCGATTCTGATGTATAATAGGTGGCCGGCCATCTTACTTTGCTTCGCTGGTAGGTCTCCTGCTGGGAAGGTATGCACCTTTGTTACTGTGTTCAGGGCTCGGAAATTGTTACACAAATGCCAGCTGGAATGGGATATGTTCGAGGGAGGGGGTACTAACGATGCGTCGTCTGGAGACTCGGGGTGGGGGATGTTTATGTTGGCAGCTTTGCATACGGCATTGGCCAGTATGTGTAGCTGTTCTTGTGTGTAGTGATCGTCTTTCGAGGGTTTCAGGGCTAGAACAATGGGGTTGACGCATTTGACTTCGTCGTATGAGATTCACTTTATGATTCCGGCTTCTTCTAACTTGTCCACTTGTTTGTGTAGCCATGAGTGTTGCGAAGGGGTGAGGGGTTGTGTCAGTTTCTTTTCTGTCTGTGGTAGTTTCGCGTCGGGTGGAACGTTGATTCTGTGTTCTGTGTGTTGGTTGGGTTTGACCTCTGATAGTGTCAATGCGAAAATGTCTGCAAACTCGGCGATGAGGTTCTGGACGCGCTCACGTTGGCTGGGTGTTATGGAGTCACCTATTTTGATTGCGTGTAAGATTTCGTCGGTGCGTTCTTTGCTGAATATATATTCTTTGCTGTGCAGGGGTCGCATGGCTTGAATTAACGAGTGCGTCTCTTTCCTCTCTGACAACCGCTCATTGTCATGGATTCCGTGTCCCCGGAAATGTTGCAGCTCGGGGTCAGGGTTGATGGCTAAGCATGGTGTGTATCCTTCTTCGACGTGGGTTAGCGTGTCCTCATTGGAGGGCGCAGGGGTCTCATATATTTCGTTGGCTGTATCGACAACCGTCGCGTCTTCGGTCAGGAGTGTGTGGTGTTGTGTGGGCTGAGCTTGTGTGACGTGTGGGCTGGGTGTGTGGGTGGTGAGGTTGCGTAGGAGGGGGGGGGATCTGTTTGGGATGCTGATCTGGTGGGGTCCTATCTTGAATATTAGGGAGTCGTCGTTGTAGTCACGAGCCAAGGTTTGCCTAATAAGACTTCGAAGGCGCCGTGTGAGTTCAGTATTTCAAATAAGACTGTTGTGGCAATGCCATCAACGTTGACTCATAGTGCGATACAACCTAAGGACTTGATAATGTGGCCGCTGCCAACACGTGCGCTGACTTGGGATGGTCTGGGTGTACCTAAGAATTCTTGATGTTGTGCCCAGATGGATGAGTCAATAGTGCAGAGGCCTGACCCATCATCTACAGTAGCTTGTATTCGCATCGGTCGTATGCCGATAATGTCAGCATGTGTAATGAAGGATAACTTGAAGCGCTCGAGGTCTTCACAATTCTCGCACAAATGTATAACTTTCAACTTATTATTGTTGTTCAACAGGAAGCCGTTTTGGCGTGTGCGCTCATTGACGATAGGATGGATTTGGTGTAAGGGGATATGGTCGGGTGTGTAGTGGGTAGGGCACATTTTGTATTGAGCTATCGAGTTATGGCAATATTGATCTATCGGGTAGTAAGCATTCGTATGATATAATGAAGTCTGGAGGCAGCTGTGCAGGTCTCCTCACGGCATCTGGTTCCATGGGGAGATGGGGTTCCATTGGTAGTCCCATGGGTTTTGGGAGGCGGCGCTGGGATTCAAGCATTGCCCCCTTCGGCATTTCCCGATTGTAGGTCAGTGTTGTCGCGTAAGTTTCAGTTGCAGGGTCATGATGGTAGATGGGGTATTCGTATTGAGTGGGTTGGAAGTCATACGTCTGTTGATGTGGGCTGTACTGTGGCACAGCTTTGTAGTGATATAACGGTGTGATCAGGTATGGTGGTGATTCGTGTGGGGAGAAGAGGGGTGGGCCGTATGTGGGGAATGATGTGGGTGTGTTGTATAGTGCGATATCAGGTATGTATCCTGTCTCCACGAAGTTAGCCGTGTATGTTCTTTGGGGGGGGTCGGGGGTTGGCGCAGCTACTCATTGTAACGAGTTGTCGGTAAGTCTGCTCTTTCTCGGGCAGGGCAGGGTTCTGGGTGCAAATCAGGTCCATCCGGTTATGTCCAATTCTTCCGCATCACCAACATTCATTGCTCCCTGGGGTAGGCGGGCCAGGTGTGAGTGGGTATTTGGAGCCGATCATCGGGTGTGTCTCTTTGCCGTATTGGGTTTCCCACGTGCGGATGGCATCTGCATAGAGTCGAAGGCTGTCAGTAGAGTTGGCAAATGAGGTGGGGATGGGGGGTGGTGGTGCGGATGCGAGGCGGATATGAGGTGGGGTAGGCGTCGTGAAGTTGTGGTTCGTACTCGGTGTGGTGGTTGTGGCATATGGAATTGGCTGGTGCCCGTTTTGGGTGCGGTGAGGTGGGAAAGCGATTGCGTGGTGGGTGGAGGAATAGTATGGTTGGTAGGGGATGGTTTGGTTTCGGGGAACTCGATTGATAGATGATTGTAACGAATTAAGTTGATTTTGCAGGTCTTCACGTTCTTTGGCATTTTCTTTGATGTGTCGGGCAATGTCGTGGTGGTCAAGCTTGAGGAGGTTGTTGCATAATGCTGATAGTTTGGGTCCAAGACCGCTGCCGGAGTGGGGGGTGATCCTGTCTCGAATGATAGAGGAAAGGTGACTGTATGCTTCAGCTCCTTTCGATTCATCGCTCATTGAAAGTATGTGGTCCCCATAATATCGTAACATTTTCATGAATCTGATAGTCTCCCATGTCAATGCGCCGTCTTTATCAGTAATGGGGTCAGTCAGTTTGGACGGTTCTAAGCAGAGAGATTTGAACGTGTTGAGTTCAGTTGTTTCAGACGTGGTTTCTTCTATAGCAGGTGCGGGATAAGTTTTGAGCCATTGTGTGCAGAGCAGAGCCCAGGTTTGTTTGGTAAAGTCGTCAAAAGAGTTGTAGCGGCGGTCGGCGTCACCGCATAGGTGCAAGTGAAAATACTCGCATTGGCATTCATTGTCGGTCTACCCAGCTTCCATGAAGAACGATTCAATGTCCTTCAGCCATTCGTATCCATTCTCATTCATTGCGCCGCCGAAGGGGCTGACTTTAGATAGTGTCATAGCGGAGTTAAGGGGTTTTGGGGGTAATAGGTGGGGTGGTTTGTCTGTTGGTGTTCATCTGGCTTGCGGTGGGCATTGTGGTTGCCAGTGGGGAGGTATGTCTGCAGTGGCGGATGAGGGTCGTTTGGGCAGGTAGGGGCAGCTTGGTGTTGGCAGTGGTGCAGATATTGGGCAGTGTTCCGTGTTCAACGGTGGGGTGTTTGGAGGTGTTTGGGGTGGGGTCTGGTATGGAGTTCTGGTATGAGGGGGGGATGGTATAGAAAGAGGAGAATTGAGGTTGAGGGTGGTGATTGTTAGAGTAGAGAAATAGGATAAGTCGGCTGGGCGGTAGAATCTGCATCGGGTTTGGGAAGGAATCTTGCCGGGATAATGGAAAGGTGGATTGTTTCAGGGTGTTTAAAGGTATATGGGTGGTGGGTTTAAAGCGGGGTTTGGTGGTGTTGCGTCAGTGGGCATGATTTGTTGTAGTACTAATAATCAAAGCAGAGTCGTAGTGTTGCTAGTCGAAATAGAGTTCTCCTGATACAAAGGAGAAGGATCCGATAGGGGGAAGTGCGATGAGGTGGATTATGAAGAAGCGTCCGTTTTTGTATATGAGCTTCATGTGCAGGATGCGGTCGGGGTTGACGGTGTCGGGTTTGGAGCGGTATTCGTGTAATACGGATGATCTGTGGAAAAAGCGGGCGGATTTGCGTCGTGTGGATACGTAGTCTAGTGGTAGTGAAAGGAGTTTCGGTGGTGTGACGGTGAGGTCAAAGGATTCGAGCCATGCAATAACAATTGTGTTGGCTTCAGGATGGCGGAGGTGTGAGATACTCTGGTTGAGGGCGATACAGCGGAGTAAGTTGTTGGAGTCTTGGACTTTAGCAATTTGAAGGAGGTTTTTGAGGCCTCCAATGAGTAGGACGAGGTCGGTGTCAGGGTCGATGGTGGATGATTGGAGTGGTAGGGTTAGGATCATATACGAGTAGGGTGTAGTTCAGCAGTGTAGGGGTGGTCGATGAGTCAAATCCCACCTCTCGTCACCATGAAAAGGTGAGGACAGTCGTGGTATGAGGACAAGGAGTAGGATGTGGGTCATTATGTACAGGCATTGTCTATGTATTTGGTAGTCACAGACATGTCACAAGGGCATGACGTGTCTACACCACCACTTTCTTGTGCATCCAAAGGGAACAGGCTCAAGCCAATGAGGGTACAAAGGGAAGAGCCAGAGGCTTGAGAGGCTGAGCTGCTGGATTATAACAAGTGTATATCTTATATGTTCACACCTTAACTAACTGAACTCTTATATATTGAGCTAGGTAGTACAATGGGTGTGGTAAAAAGATATATGCCGGCGCCTAATGTGCCAGCATGCTAAATACAGGCCAGTGTGGACACTTATGGTGTTCACACTAATAATAGCTACATCTCTGATGTAGTGCATATAACTAATATACATTAGTTATTAGTGATGTATTATATTACATTTATATACATATAGATATAACAGCCTATAGCCGTTACATCCTCCCCGGCTGACCGCTACTAGCGGTCACGATAGATATCATCCACAATTTGGTCAATATCCATAGTATTCTCATCTGGGAGATTACTATTAGCACCAGCCGAAGGTGGTGCTACATCCCCAGTCTCGGCTTCACCACTGGGGGGTTCTTCTTCATAGGGAAGAACCAGGTCACGGACTTGGTTGTAGTTATCCAAGTCCGCATCCAACCGTTGACGGCTGGATTCACCAGTTTGCACTGGTGTCAGCGCATGTGCTGATAACTGTGACTGCAGGGATGCAGTCACAGGTTGCTTGCCCTTGTGAGGGGCAGGCGGACACTGGTTGAGGTGCATATAAGTGGCACGCTCACTACCAGCATGGCTACAAGGCTGTTTGGCTTCATGCCGAATCATATATGGAATGATTCGGCCATAAATCTGTGCTCTAGTGAGAGAACAGTGTTCCAGGACCAGCGCTAGGAAGTCTGGTCCTGTAGGGAGTCTCTCAGGTTTGGTATCCTGAGACTTGGTGGAGCGGCCCTTCACTATGTGGGTACCGATTCACAATGGTGTTGACGAATCTGTGATCCACATAGCGGCTTCATGGTCCACTCTAAGTAGATTCATAGTGAATCCACTGAAGGCCATGTCAAAATTGTCACGGCTCCCAAAAACTACTTTCATTTGTTCCATGAAAGCAGGGTGCGAGACATCCACAGCGACTTTGGATATCCACACTGCCACATCTATGTCCTCTTCGAGGAAATAGCCTTCTCCATCGTCCCTAAGTGCATTAGGGACGCTCATGGGATTGGTATGCCAGTCATTGACAGCATTCCACATGTATAGCGACCAGTAATCTGGTCGCTGCTCCGGAACCCGTACTCAGTTCTGGAAGCTAGGGTTCTCAAACAGTTTTCGAGAACGCTTACGCGAGTAATTCCTTTCTCCAGGACTTACTAGGGGATGCGGACCGACATCTGATGATGAGATGTCAGTTGTAGAGGTGGCCGGTATTGCTTGGTTGTCCGCAGGGGTTTTCGGTTGGAGGCTCAAGATACGGGCCTCCAATTCCTGGATTTTCTTGTCAAGATCATCCATTTCACTACAAAGCCGACGATTGTCGGCTTTCTCAATATCCAACTCTTTTTCAAGAGTTGCACGCGATACATCCAGGTCTCGGATGTATTCAGTGATATGAGGCCATGCCTCATGGATTCTGTCTAGAATCTCATCCCTAGAGAATGAGAACTTGGAAGGATGCTGTGATATGTCCTCCAAGAGATGCTCGAGGTATCCCGAACATCTACTACACCCCTCGGGGTGATAGACGAAGCAGGCACCATAAACAGCACTTACTTCTACGCGATTTTCATCACATTGAGCCTGTTTTTCGTGAAAACGCGACAATAGCTCCGCAGCATTTCTGCTGCGCTTAGATTGACTCTCTTTGGAGTCAGTCATTGTGGGGGGTGGTAGTGACGGATCACTACCGTTGTGGCTCTGGTTAAGAAAGAGGCGCCAGAACTGCACTAAAGGTATATTTATACCTTGAGCTGGCAACCCGCCGGCTGGCACTGATCCTATCAGTGCTTCTTTGAGACCACGTTGGCCTCAGATCAGATTATTTATAAATTGATCTGATCTATGACAACTCATAGGCTGAGTTGTCCTATTATTACTTTTATAGTAATAATGGTGCATATATGTGCCGAAATACCTTATTATTAAGGTATTTCTTGATATTATAATAGTTATAATATCACGGCAAGCTAGTTACGCTGCATGCTCTACTGTTTATTCAGTATATATGCGCATATATGCGCATATATTCGTGTTAATTCCTCTTTCTTGAGGAATTACTAGTTTCACTTCCTGTTCTAGGAAGATCGCGCGGCCAATTGACACCGCGGAGCTCTAGATAACGGTCTAGAGCTTCCAATTCCTTGACACCTGAGAGTGGCTCCCAGGTGACGTCTCCTAGAGTCCATTGGACTCTAAATTGCAACCCATCATTGGACCATTCATGTCCAATGATTTCTTC
>KN837277.1:4335-19553 GCA_000827215.1 Sphaerobolus stellatus SS14 | reverse complement strand
TTCTTAGAATTCAATCTTGAAAAACCTTGATAAACCCATCTTAAAAAATTGTCAGAATTCTAGCACTGTTCCAGGATTCCTGTTAAAGATCTCTAACGTTTTCAGCGAAAAAACACTGACAAAAGATATATAGAAACTTTGGTGAAAACTCAACCGCACTCCAGGCTTTTCCTTGTGTATCTTTATTGTTTTTCCTCTTGAGAATCTTTATAAACCCTTGAAGAGATCACATTCAAAATTTATTCATTCTTTAATGTTTTTCTTCTGTATTTATGAGGTTTCCACCAAACCCCTTGATTGAACAGAGCAAAAACTCTGATAAAATTTAAGCTTGCCTCAATGTTTTCTACCAATTCTTTCATTGTTTTTCAGGCCTGAGAACCATCATAAAACTGTGGCAAATTCTGGTTGATGTTAGACTACCTTCAATTTTTTTTGAGAATATCTTCAATGTTTTCTATTGGAAAAAACATTGAAGAAAGTGTGTTAAAGCTGTACTAATATTTTGTTTTTCAATAGTGTTTTTTCTATTGAAAACCAATTAGAAAATGGGGCTGACCTTTAATGTTTTTCTCATGTTTTCATGGGGTTAAAATCCCTCAATGCTGCCAGTGCTAGTTTTCTCCAGTCGGAAATTAGACCCTACCTTACGTCTTAGCCCATTAAGCCTTATAGACCTTAGTGTATATCATTCCTATAACTCGAGCCTAGTGCTCATTCCCTCTATATACTTCAGACCTCTATTACCTCCGAACTGAATACGACCTTCGAAGATCAACTCCAAACTTCATCCCGAACCTTTGATCTTACTCCGAAGTCCTACCTTCGTTCAGGACTTCGTTCAGACTTCGTTCGGAACTTTGGTATTCGAATCTGCTCTTATATTGTTGGTTCTAATCTGTTCCAAATTAAGGACACGTACAGTTCGAGGCGGCGCAACCTACGACGTTGAAGCCAAGTCCTTCAGTTCTAACCCTTCGTTCTTTAGTGTGACTTTGTTCGTTACTTTGGTCACGCTTCGAAATCCTTTGTTAGGATCAGCCCGTAACACCAAGTTTACGTTCAAAGTGACCATATGTTTTATATAGCATCTTCTCCTCCTCCTGATGTAAAAACTAAAATATTCACAGAACTTCCCAAATTCACATGCCGGGGCTCCCGGTTCGTATATAGATATTAGTAACATATATCAACATTTCTACCATGTTTTCAGACCTTACATTTGAAAATGTCTTGTGGCATCATGCTGTGACAGTTAAGTCACACTTGAGGTGTTTTTAAGAAAAGGAACATGGAAAGTACAGCCAGCAATACCTAGAATTCTACATAAAATTACTAGACGTTCTTTGGACTATTCAAAAAGCTGCTGAAAATTTTCCATAATTTTCAGTACCCCCACCGCACACAGTATGTACTCGAAGCAAGAAACCAAACCTCCCCATTGCCAGGCTTTTTGTGCACAATAGATAGGCTGACAATAAAAGGCTCATTTTTTGGCATATAATAGCTATACATATCTAATTGTATATCCAAAAGTCAGACACTGGAAAGTGCCTGGAAGAATATTGTTATTGAGGAAAAGCAAGCCCCTTCAGGACCTTGCTGCAAGCCCCTTCGCCAGCTCAGGGCACCGCAAGCGCCCGGTGAAGGTGCTTGTTCCGAACCTACCGCTATCCCACAATCCACGGAAGGCACTTATGTGCCTCAAATCCAATCAATCAACCTAAATATGGATACCAAGACTTCTATGCTGTGCACTCAAGTTATGTCGGCTCCTGAATGACACCTGCAAGCAACATCAACTTGTGCTATTCAAGCAGTGGGCACCTGCCCATTGCTTAGCAGTCTGTATTAGGCAAAGTAATTAAGCATCAAACTTGAAGCATATGTATTATCAGATTATTTAAATAAAGGGCGGATACTATTCAGAAGTAACTTCCGCTTTGCTGGATCACGTGACTGATGCTCGTCCCACTGCGGTAGAACCTCATTGGCATTGGTGAATGTAAAATGTTCCTCCATTATGTCTTCATTTTCTATGTATATTATGGATACTGAGAAAGTCAATGAAGTACCAACGGGCTTCAACTAAGTACATAGTACACAGGGGCACTACCAGCGGTGACAGTATCCAACATTCAGATGAGAAAGTCCAATGCCAGATGACCACAAGAAGACATCTGAGAGGAAGTACAACGTTAAATGATAGAATACTTCCTCCAGGAGCCATTCAATACGAATCGAATTGCTACTGTAGGACAGTTGAGTGGAGGCAGGGACATCGCGCCAAGGTTGGAAGGTGCTCATAGGGAGTTTCAACATTTTAGAAGTCCGCTATAGCGACACAACCTCAAGCTCAAAGTTTTGCTATAGTGGTGCAAACTCAAGCTCAAGTTCAAGCTCAAGGTCAGATGTTCAATGAATGTATTAGGCAGTAAGAGTACTTAATCCTGGCTTATTGGATAAATCTAACTATGCAGTAGTTGTTGGGTTGTTGCAAAGTATCCATGGACGTGACACCACTTGTCATCGACAACAGGACGAGCTTCCTCGAGATTCACTCAAATCATCCAGTGCGATGATCATGGCTTCATCAGCTTGAAGAATTGAGAACAGACCATAATGTAGATCCAGGTATTATAAAGTGATGGTTTCAAGGCTCTCTGCTAACCTCTCCGCTAACATATGCTTTGCAGGTCTCACACCGATAAGCGATCTTCCAAGGTCCGTGGCAATGTTGACTTCAAGAAATCATTGAAACTGTATGATCTCACACCTTGAATGTTCAGCTGGCTTCTTATTCTTCCTGCAGGCTAGAGATATGTCTAATGCTAGGAACAGTAAGCGGATACGATATCTGGGTTCATGTGGGAGTACTGCATTGAGGAATGACGGCTGCAACATAGAAGGATACTTGGCTTGATCTTGGCACGCAGAGTACGTCCAAACATCACTGTTACCAAGTGCACTGCATGCATATCCTATAAGCTTACTGTCTTATGTAGTACTAAAGGTCTGAGCTGCGTATTGACGACACGCAAGCTCTATAACCATCGTCACCTGCGTCCCTCAGTAACCCTCAGTAATGCAGCTCTGAGCTGTTAGTCAACATCCATGGAGGTTCTACATCAATTGTACTCTGCAGGCCTTCGAGCATCCCAGGAATTCATGAAGGGCTGCTGGCACTCTAGCAGGAAGGATTAATCGCGATAATCTTCGCACTAACCTCTGTATATATGATTGAACTTTTGCGATGTATGTGTATCATTATTTATGGACACTGCTATGAAGCATGAAGGCCTGCCAGCAGCAGAAGCTCGATGAGAGTCATGACATCAATAGCAAGCCATTTGTGGTGGGTACGATTAGCAACCTATCTGTCTCATAATCCACGGACTGATGTCTGCATTTAGGGTTGAACAATGAACACATCGCGGATTTACAGAGTGGTGGCCCGGGCTGTGTAGCATGCATATGTAGAGGATATTATTGTATCTTATTCCAGTGCAGAATGATTGCAAATTAAATATCTTTAATTCATTCCCATACTTTGTTTTGAAGTTTCTTATGTCTTGCGAGCATTAATTATGATGAGCTAAGTGTGACACCTCAGATATCACTCAGAGATAAATAATATAAAATTTGACTTGAGAGCTTGAGCATTTCATATGCTTTATTCAAACAGTACATGCTATATATAATTGTTGTCTTCAGTGAATCCTTCCAAGAATTGTTTCATGTGGTCAACTTTGAACGCGAGAGGCAGTGAACCAGGGATTGCCCATGCCTCAATTAGGATTTCTGATATCAAATAGACCAATAGGATCTCCTATATTGCTGGCTAAGATATTATAGGGCTAAAGGTTACCCATTTATGGATAGGAAAGCTACTGCACTAGTCTCTGCAGCGCGTACTCTGTGTGCTATGTCCCTTCGGGCTAGGTGGGTCACTGAAGGAACCCATAAGTAATTCCAAATTTAAGATATAAGTTTAATTCATTGGAAATGTACATGACTGTTCACCTTCTAGGTCCTATTAAAGGTATGTATTTGGTTGCAATATTGTTGTTAATGCCAACCTTTCCTTGTGTGAAGATGATTAAGATCTCATCGATAGCGGAGGCAAAATATGTTCTCGACAGCCACCCTTCTCTGAAGAATTTCTACCGATGTATATGTGTCTTTTCAGCATCTCGAAATCTTGGCATCAGTCCCTAAGAATCCAGCTTTTAAACGGGTGGAGATAGTGTCAGTATTTAATATTTTCAGTCACTATTTATGGAAGGACAAGGTCACAGCAAGCAGGATTTGTTTCTTTTTTATGGAGCATTGATAGGCAATCATTATGCATGATATAAACCACTGTATAATCATACAGCTTGGTATTGAAATCTCAGAAAATCTTACCATTTTTATACAGATGAAACTACAAATGAAAGACACTTATTGTCCCCATGTCAATGGACTTCAATACCAGAAATTTGAAAGATTTTCTATACAGTAAAGTATGTCATTTATCAAGTTTCCATATGGATATTTAACTGGATATATTCGGTAAAAATCTGGGTCTGGGAGTTGATTTCTGAAGCATTTCAACTCAGGTATATAACAAGGTGTCCCCAGTGTATGCATGCAGGTGCCTCATACTTTGTTCTCACTTTGTGTTTGCTTCATTTCACTTTGGACCATAGGCAGCAGGGTGGACAGGATGCATGTGGATGTCAGACATGTGACACAGGGTCAGTTATTTCTATTACTCCATTTATCTTTTGTTTCCTATCTTCTTATCTTATCTTGAGTTGGAGGTATTTAGGGGCTCTCTAGTGGCGAGGTATCCTTAGAGTTTTTCTCTTCAGATTTCCTCTCTACTAGGTGAGTATCCATTGATGTACATTATTACTTGAGGTTATTTATGTATACTTCGGATTTTCCCTCTACTAGTTCACATGAGGTCCATGGATCATTTAGGGTTGCCCTTACAGAAACAAGAACTGGCACTATTCCAATTGTTGGCATAGGATGACATTTTTCAGAGTTAGGCTTATTTAGTATTTCAATTTCTAGAACAAAGAACAATTACATATTAGTTTATCACATTCAATCTCTGGTTGGCCTCCTTCTTTGAATTACCTTGTTCATCCTCCCTTTTACCTGTAATTTCACAATTAATAGACTGGTTGATCTTAAAAGATTATAAAACTCACACTTAGTTCTGTTTATAGGATGTCCTAACCATAATGGATCCTTAGAATTCTTAGCAACTTTGGCAGCTGTCAGGTTATAGAATTACCTGATGAACTGGTCTCATTCAGCCAGCCTTTCCAAACCTTCATTCTAATCTCATCATTAGGAACCAGTTTGCCTTTAACACTAGAGGATACAATATTTTCCAACTGTGTTCATAGGCTCCCAACACCAGCCAGGAGTGAGAGGCCAAGGTTCTGGATGAGTGGGTTGATGTTGTTCACCCATTTCAAATGCAACCAGGAACACTTCAGAGTCCATATTAATTTTGTAATCAGCAAGTGTTTGAGACAATTTGCAGGAGAGTCCTGATAAACCAGTTGAAGAAATTGTGTTTGTTCATCAGTAGGTCTCCATCTGCAACAAAATTGGCCTCCATGATGTATACTAATTCTTCCACAGCCTCCAGGAGCATCATTTATAGAGCAAGCTTGAAGAGGTATCTGTTTGGCATTGGGTTACATCCTAATATCTAGGTGTCAACTCGGACTCTGGACATAATAGAACAAGTGAGTATAATGGAGTCCAAAATATAATAAACAGAAGGGACTTGGTTTCAACTTATGTGTTGCACCCTTAGTTGTAGGTGATGTCCGTATTTTAGAATGAAGTCAAGGCAAACAGAGGTTTGGGGTTCAAGGATTGTCACATACAAATCAAGATACATATGCACCTATTTATACTAAAATGGAGGCCAGAAAATATAAGGAATAATAGTCAGGGTCATGGAGATGAAAACAGATAAAGAAATAGAATAATGAATGTGGTTGGCTGGTGATAATGAAAAGCAGAGGCCAATGAGAACATAACATAAAAGATATGTGGAACATAATCATGTGTGTTGTAAGTGGTGCTTGGCATCAATGAGAAGAATAAGCATGATAAGAAAAACAGAGACCAAATGATAATGAATGACTAAGTGAATCAATAAGGAATGATGGAGTCCAAGAAGATAGAAAGAATAAGTGAACTAATGAAAGAATAAGAAAAGATACATGAGTGAATGAAATCAAAGATGAATAATGAATATAACAGGAACTGTTGAGTATGGTAATATTACAGTCATATGATATCAACAATAGCACTCACCTATAAGACCCTATAGCTCAGTTGGTAGAGCATCCTAGATATTATGGGAAGGTCCTAGGTTCAAATCCTAGTGTGGTCATTTTCTGGTATAACAGGAATGGAGTCTGAAGGAAAATGAAATAAAACAAAATTGGGATCAGGTCATGACACATTGCTACAAAGGCAAAGGAAGAAGTTCCTCCCCACATTCTCTTTGGAGTATAAGCAATGAGAAGACTGCAAGTAGCCCAGCCATCAACTTCTTCTGTAGGGGATTTGGGAGCAGTTCCACCATAGTAGGCCAATCCAGAGAAGATGAAACATACTCTCTGCTGAAGCTTCTAGTGAATGCCTGCACCCACATATCAAAATACCCCAAACCATAGGTGTTAGGGATATCAGAGACTACACTAGCAAGGCCATAAGTCTTGCTATCATCTTCTCCATCACAGTGGAAGTCTGTGCCATAAGGTCCCTGATCATCTTCAAGTGAACCTCCTAAAATAACAGTTAAAAGCCAAGAAAAGATTGAGGATTATGTGCACCATTACCATCTTTGCATCCTTGAGCACCTGCTAAGTTAAGTTAATTTGTTGCCACCATTGTATTATCAAAACTTCCCATACAAGGAAAGTTAAACAAGTTGACTTGGTCATCAAAAATTTCCACTTCACAGGCAGGTGTAACCTTGAATGCTTTCATAGCAAAATTGGTAAATGCCTGATATTAAATTCATTAAATAGTTGGCTAGCTAGGAATTTTGATAAAAGCACCTCTGTGAGTTCTTTGTGACAAATTTGGTTCTCATCAATTTCTAAACCACTTTGTTCAACTGGGGCAATGGGGCCAGTCATGCCTTTAGGCCTTTGATGGGAACTAGAGAGTATAGCAGTGTGTATTCTTTTGAACAGGCTTTGCTTGTTCTGAGCATTCAAAAGAGTCCCCCCTTTAAAAACAGGCCCTTCAGGTGTTTTCTTCTCTTCAGGTTTTTTCCTAGTTCTCTCTCTCTTCACAAGGTCCTAACACCTGAGCATTCATATTAATTTTTGCCAGCCAATAGGATTCATATTGTAAGCCTGACATGGCTTATGACCCACATTAGCTTCTATCTATATTACATAACAATAGCCACTATAGTATTTTCCATTATCATTTAACTCTACTGTCATGTAAATTCTCTCTTGTTCATCAAGGAATACATGCTGGTCCTATCAATCTCTTGGACTGACACCCAGCAAGGCTGCATTAGACAGCAGCCTTTCACACATCCCAACTATATTATACATGTAAATAGCTAGACTCATAAATTTTTATTAAGGACTCACACATAGAATATATTCCATCATATGATCATCTTTGACCCCTTTATCCACCCTCTTATCCCTCTCTATGATAACATCACCTGGTTTAAACAGCATATTACCTGTACACAGTCAGCCATGTAGAAGTTAATTAAGATGATAACACACCAATATCCTTGAGCTTAGTTTCTATGGGACATGATGTGGTGGCGCAGAGTGCTTATGTAAGCCATGTCCCGTGACATGGGTGCTTGATGTGGCCCCTGAGCACTGCACGCATGCGGAAGCAAACAGTTGGGCTCACTTCCATGCTCTAGGTAGTTGTAAAGCGGACAAAAAATAAAAATAAACATTCTTTGAAAGTCCGCATGACTTATGTAAGCAACTGCATGAAGCTCCGCTACATCCCACAATACTTGACAATCCCAGTGGCAAACCTATCAAAAATGTCGGATCTCCAGGCACCATCTGCCTGGGACATCACTTCCGCTAAAGGTGAAGTAGTATATTGATGATGTCAACCAGGCCCTTAAAGCATAAAATGTCGTGAGAAAGCAGCTGCTTTCCAAGCAGGGCACTGTGGAGGCAAAAAAACAGTGGTTAGCCACTCACTATGGGATTGACCTCTCCCAGCCTTGTGCTGCACCTTCAGTGCTCCGTCCCAAGCCTATCACAGTTGACAAGAAGATTGGGGAGGCCCAGTGGGCTTGGGCACATCAGCTAGCTCAGGAATGGGTGGAAACAGAGGCAGCTGGAAAGAGGTTCATCTTAGAGGTGAATAAGAATGAGAATTGTAAGCACTCAGATTTTTTTTTTTGAGATTTTATGTGCTCCAGCAACACACCCTTTCCTTTTATGCTTTATATCCTATCCCTTCCATAAATTCAGAGCAGCTATTTATGCATTTATTAGATCCTTCCCTTCCAGATGATGTGCTTTGGCCTCTTTGGAATTTATTTCCTGACTGTCACATTCCCAATTCTTCACCTGCCATGGGAGACAGGGATTGTATAGTTTCTCTCATAGGAGCTGCTCGTTCAGGTGACATGGGCTCATACAAGCAGCTCCAGGCCCTATTTCCACCTGCCTCGGTAGCACCCACTACAGGCTCTGTTGGTATTGATGTTTCTCCTTTTACAACTTCTTTCATTGCCACCCCACCAACCAAAAGCACCTTGTCCTCACCTCCAGTATCACTGATCCTCCTCCTTCACTGGTCAATGCCCTCACTGCCTGCAATGATGATATCAAGGTTCTCAAATGTCCAACAGACATACGTGGTGCCATAATGCAGGTTAGAGATGGGACAGTTGGTCAATTACATGCTAAGTATGGACCTGCCAAGGGGAGGGATACCCACAAAATATGGTAGGCACTTGGACAACAGATACCCAAATGAGAACAAGTTCATTTTGTTTATTGGTGGAAGCCAATATATTACTATGAATATTCTAAGAGATTCTATCAGAAAAAATCGAAATAAAGTGGCCATAAAAGACACCCTGCACTCTTCTAGTACTCTATGCACACATCTCAGATTATGCCAGGGGAATCAGAAAATTCTGGGGGAAAACCAGTGAATATATATCCAGAAAATATCGAAAAGCTTGACAGAAGGACATACCAAGCCCAGATAAACACCTGGTGTGTCTCTTCTACCCTCTATACACATCTGAAACAATCCTAACAGAAAAGCGGTCATTCTCTGGATAGAGCAACGGCCTCATGAATATAAAACAAAAAATATGATAGAAATGCTAAAAAAAAAACTTACGGGATGGCAATAACCAGATATAACAATAATCTGATGGTGTTTATTGTCCTGTGGAACCTTCTCAAGCATATTGAATGGTTCTAAAAAAATCTGAGAGCAAAACATTCAGTTTATCACAATATATATATGGAAAGAAACCACCAGACAGACATACCAGGACCAAATGAACATATTAGGCACTTTCAATATCCTCCAGATGCATCTGAAAGGATGCTGAAAGGATTAAAAAAAATCTGGGGGAATAGCGGTGAATATTCATGCAGAAATGATTGAATAGCTCAGTGGAAGGACATACCTAGCCAAATAAATGTGTTACACCCTCCTCGACCCTTTATATGCATTTCAAAAAGATCCTAGAAGGATATAGATTTCTGGGGGAAATGCAGCGAGCCGATCGGTGAAAAATAAAACAAAACACAATTGAACAAAACAATAACTCACTGAGAGGAGATATCAAGTGCCAAAAATATGTTCTGCACCTTCTGTACTCCATATGCATCACAAGCAATGCTAAAAGGTTTCAAAAAATCTGGGGGACAATACGGTCAATATATACCTGAAATCTACCAAAAGAATACAGTAAGTTGACGTACCAGACTACAACAAAATGCCCAGCAGCTATCCTGTGCACTTGAATGCATTATAAAGATTCTAATGCAAGTTAGAATACGGCGTGATATTTCTGGAGGCAAAGCAATGAGTAATTAAGCGAAAAATCGTCGAAAAACTCACACAATGGTGATACCAAGTCAAAATAAAATGCTCGGCCAGTATATTACTCATGGATAGATCTAAAACAGTGCTTGAGAGGTTAGGAAATATTTCTGGAGGCTAGATGCTGAGTAATCGGTCCCAAAAAATCATAGGAAAACTCACCGAGTAGCAATAACAGGCTCAAATAAAATATCCAACCCATCATATAGTCTTTAAGGGAATATATCAGATGTCTATCAGAGTATTATAAGCTATTTCTGGATATAGAGCTATTAGTATATGCCGGGAAATGGCTGAGAAACCTTACTAGAAGGGATATCGGGCAAAGATAGGTAACCCAGATCTTCCTTAATGCAATAGAACATAACACAGATAATTTAAAAGGCTTTGTGCATTAGAAAGAAAGATTGCTAGCAGTTTTCAGCCCAGGAGAGGACTTACTACGTGTAAACCATGCATCGCATCAGTGAATACTGTGCTCAAACATTCTATACTACAAAGGAAACAGTTAATATCATGGATTTTGGTTGGAAGACATTACTTACTGTTAAGCAGACAAACGATCAAGTTGCGAAGGTAGAACAGGTCGATCCAGGTGGTGGGGAGAGGGAAAGCAGCAGCTGACGTGAAACCATCCATCACGTGACCTATTCGACATGCGGAACCAAACCAGTGAGCCAGCCCACTGGCTCGCCAGCATGCGCATGCGGATCATGGCTTCAGGCGCGCGGCGCCTGAACCGTGTAAATCTAGCAAGGTAAATACATGTATCTTAGCTAGTTTTCTCTAGTCGGAAATTAGACCTAGTGTATATCATTCCTATACTTGAGTCAAGCCTAGTGCTCATTCTCCTCTTTACGCCTCTGACCTCTATTAGCCTTTGATTGAATCCGAACCTTCAAGATCAATTCCGAACTTCACCTTGAACCTTTGATCTTACTCCAAAGTCCTACCTTTGTTCGACACTTTGGTATTCGACTCTGCTCTTATATTGTTGGTTCTAATCTGTTCCAAATTAAGGATGCATACATTTCGAGAAGGCACAACCCACGCATGTTGAAGCCAAGTCCTTCAGTTCTAACCCTTCATTCTTTAGTGTGACTTCATTCACTACTTTGGTCATACTTCAGAACCCTTCGTTAGGATCAGCCTGTAACAGCCCAATAAGTAGTAGATGGAAATAGGTATGATCAAAGACAAGGAAAATATAAATGATGGTACTAATATGAAAGAGAGAATAGACCCATGCAGACAGCCCTGTGCCAATCATCCTTGATACTAAACCTGCTTGGTTCAGCTCCAAGCAGTCCCCCACTGTCTCCAACCTAATCTCCCACTCTCTGGCCATAGTAGTGGTTGCAACCAATGAATATGCTGATGGGAGAATCTGAGTGGAAATGTGGATTGGCAATTTTTGAGCAGAAACATACCCTGGTGATTATTAGTGTCAAAAATAATCCCAGGGAGAAATCTACAGTTGTCCCCTGACAGCTACAGCTTCTACTTCTATAATTAAAATTCCAATATATATTATCTATTTGCTGCACAGCTTCTAATTATTTTTTTGCTGCTCTGTAGCTCCTGTTGTTCATTGTCTGACTAGGTAGTCACTTATGCACCCCCAGCAGTGAGGAAGGCCTCAGAGCTCTCAAAAGGAGAGAGAGACTGTAAGGGCAACCTTATCAGCAAGGTGGAGCACTGCATCCAGCAGTCTATCACACCATATCTGACAGAGGAAATCCAAAGTCTATAAGCAACCCATAACCTAAATACAAAGGACACACCTGACAGAGGAAATCCAAAGATAAAAGTCTAAGGAAACCCCTGTCAGGTGGCCACATCTCCATATGCCAGCAGATTCAAACTCAGCTCAACACTCCCAGGCTCACTAACCAATAGCACCTACAATGAATCCCATATGTACTCAAAACCCTGCTTTACCAGAGAAAGAACAAACCTACTGCTGACCCATTGCAATGAGCAGCTGTACTAACTCCTGACTTCCTACAAGAACTTACACTGCAAATTTTGTGGAGGCCAGTTACATATCTGACAACCCACCAACATTCACCCTCTCACCTGTCACAACCCACCCCTCCCACCCCCACATGAGTCACCACCATACCCCACCACAGCCTTATAACACTATGAAGCCATACCTCAATACCCCCCACACCACCAAGACTACAACTTCTGATTCACCCCATACAATTACCCTGCATACACAGTCCACCACAATCTAATGGTCAGAACATATGCTGACAACACTGACCTGCATTCAGGAAATGCCAAGGGGAGCAACACTTACATCCCAGTGCTACCTCCCACAACACAAGGGACCATCAACCCACCCCCATCTCCCTGTAGAACTAGGTGCCACAAGGAGACCTGCATGCCAGCCTCCAGACCTCACCATACTGTACTGATACAGATCATCTAGTAGCTCATTATTGTTGTAACCCAATAATTCAATATATACCATATTATACCCACTATCTGCCTGACCCCATTCCCTTACACCAACTCCACCCTGTAATCACTGAACACACACACATCAGAACAGCTTCCTACTGAACAACAACACTAAGATGAAAGTCATACATTTATGCGAGAATCATGAGGATCTTGAGTGTTTCAAACTATCATTTATTGCATACACTGATATTATTGGCATCTGACCAATGTGAATACAAGCCACTGTTGATGACGGATCGGGCTGTGTGCCATTGACTCCTCCCTATGGGCACAACACCAACAATTCTTAGGAACCCCCACACCTTCCCAAGTCACCACACAAGTTGGCAGTGGCCACATCATCAAATCCTTGGGTTCCATCACACTGCAAGTCAATGTTGATGATACTGCTGTGACAATCCAGTTCAAAATATTAAACTCACATGGCACTTTGAAGTCCTATTAGGCAAACCCTGGCTTGCAACTACTTGCACAACACATGACTATAATGATGACTCCCTGACCTTCAAAATTGGACCCCACTGTATTAACTTCCCTAACCACTCCCCCCTTTTATGGAACCTCCCACCAGCAAAACTTCCCCCCAACACATCATCTCCAAACACCACACTGACCCTGCCCACAAACCCTCACATGACCATGATCGATGAAATACCAGACTTCTCCAATGAGGACACACCAAACCACACCAACACTGCATATACACCATGCTTATACATTGACCCCAACCCCCTGCTACAACACTTCCAAGGATGCAGAATTCACAAAACTGAACAACTCTCCGAGAGAAAAGAAACACACATTAATTCAAGCTATGTGGCCCTTACATGGAAAAGAATATACATACAGCAAAGAACGCATCAACAACATCCTACAAGCAATCAAGATAGGTGAATCCCTAAACCCCACCCAACACAAGCACATCCAGAACCTCATCACCAAATTCACAGACACCTTTGCACTGACCCTATCTGTAACAGATATAGTCTGTTATATCAATATATATATGTATATATATGTTATATAATGTATATAATGAATAACTAATACACATATGCGCTACATCAGTGATGTAGCTATAATTAGTGTGGACACCATATGTGTCCACAGCGGCTTGTATTTAGCATGCCGGCGCATTAGGCGCTGGCATATATCTTTTAACCCACACCTACTTGTACTACCTAGCTCAATATACATAGAGTTCAGTTAGTCTCAGGTGTGATAAGATATACCACTGTTATATCTTTTTTAACTTTCTCCCGAAAGTTCGGTATTCAACGGACAACAATAGTTGTACGGTAGTACTTGGTATTCAATGGGCAATTAATTGCACGGAAGTACCACGGGTTAGAACTATTCAAAAGCCGAAAGTTCTAATATTTATCACACAACCCGTTGTGTGATTTATATTTGGTATTCAATGTGCCAGACAGCACGGCAGTACCACGGATTTGAACTAGAAGTCAAAACCATTATTTATTTGTAGTTCTACAAATAGATACATAGACTGCGATGAGTCACAATCACGGTCACCAAAGAGTGTGGGCAGAAGAGCTGTCCGCAGCTGATATTGAAGACAGTGAGCCCACTATGGGGCTCACTACGGGAGATCTGACGAATTCCCCGTCTCCCTCTGTTGACCCCCAACAGAGCCCGCAAATGCTCCCCTCGGAGCATCCAGATGATCCACATGCAACTGCATATGGATCGCAGACTGCACCCAGTAGGGAGCAGTCGCCTAGCAGAGGAGGTGTGCATCCCCGCACTGCCCCTCAGGAACAGAGCCCCAGCCGATTGGCAGGAGCGTCAGGGACTGCCCACCGGGGCAGTCATACCCCACCGAGAGTGACTTCTATCACAGCCACTCAGGGATGTTATTCCCCATGGGGAATAACCCACAGATCAGAGTCACGCAGCGACTCTGGACAAGTATCTCCTACTGGAGGAGATACCACTGAAGACTTCTTTATCAAAGGTAGTGAAGTCGTAGTACTCCGTCAGGAGTACTCAGAGTTTATCACTCTGAAGGACAATGCCGAGATTGTCCTAGCCGAAGCCATGGAGGCTACGGAGTGGCTGAATACGGTATTCAGCCGAGTCAGGGCATCCATGAGTAGGATGTCCCCGAGGATATTACCCATGCTGCTTGCAGTGAGCAGGGGTGAGGACTCACAGCCGAGACACGGCCATGAGGTGCATACTGTGTACGCGTGCGACACACCCGAAGCACAGGTGAGGGACACGTCATGTGCGCCACTGGCACATGACATACGCGTGACTGAATGCACGCGTGTGAACTCAACAGAGTCCACGCGACTGAGACGCAACGCGTCTCCAAGTAACACTCAGCGCAAGCCGGTGAGTGTTACAACGTGTGACAGACCTAGTCTGTCAGCGAACTGAGTGATTCAGGGAATACCTGAATCAATTGAACGTTCTAGACGTTCAATAGCAGAACCACAAAGCATTGACATGAATGCTTTGAGAGAAGAGATCAAGGCAACGATCTCTGCAACTATCAAGGAGAAGTTGCGCTCGGATGCAGACAGTGTGACCACTGTCTCCCAATCTATGCAGGCACTGGACTCAAATGCCCAGTACTGGAGCGACCTTAGTAATAAGGCCGCGAGATGTAGCCGTCG
>KN837276.1:255401-267441 GCA_000827215.1 Sphaerobolus stellatus SS14 | reverse complement strand
CTGTATTAAACTCACAGAGCTAGCTTATCCATTAGAAACTGATGAAGGACCAGGAAGAAAGGACACCGGTGGCATTAATATAGCTGACTCGGATAGCGCCATAGCCTGAAGGCGGTGTCACGAACTTCTTGGTCCCATTGGGCGGCGTTCCCTTCACAGGTTCTGAGCTGAACCATTCAGTTTAAATACATATAAGAATCTGGGATAGAATAAAGGATACACGAGTTTGGAAGGGTGACCAGTGAAAGAACAAAAGGCCTCGCGGAACTCCGACGGCTGGACACAGAATGCAATCCTCCCACCAAAATTGCGACGCCTTTCCTCCCACGCCCACCATCACGTGACATTTGTTGCAAGCGTCGAAGTTACGAGATATGTCGTGCAGGCCTCCCAACGTGACCAAGTGTAGAATATATTATTGATATGGTTAAGGGCTACTTTATATCACCCATAACCAATACAGAATGAATCCCATGGCAGACAGCATAGCTTGGTGGAATAACAGATGTACAATACAATGAGCGTATTTAGTACAAAAAATCAGGGGTCTCATGGCTCAGTGGTTCTTGTTTATCCCCTTGATATATTTAGTATAGCTACTACTAGGCTGTTAGCCCCTTGTTCAAATCTCAGTGATGTCTTTTTTAATTTTTTGTTTGACTCATTTTTAAAATATATCCTATGTATACTCTGGGTCTTCCTGAAACTCGACACTTTATTTTTGCATCTTCTACACTCTTGCTATAAAATTAATAATTGAATAGTCAACTGTGGGCTTAAAAATCAACTTGTGATCTTATTGAAGGTCAAATTAACTGTACCCCTTAATTAGTGTTGCCGCGGCGCAGCGCCGGGGTCAAGCCGCACCGAAACCGTGATACGCCACGCCAATCAACAACGGAGCCACACCGAGCCGAAATTATGGCTTGGTGCGGTTCGAACGCCGGCTTCACGCTGAAATGCCGTTGGGGCCAGTCAAAAATACCAACCTCCGCTGTAGTATACCAGAGACAAGCAAATTTGGGGCAGAATTGTGCAAAACTACTACAAGTGTATATTTAATGATTTTCAAGTCTTTATAAATCATATTCAAATTGAAATGCTGTCAGAAGCGTTCGGAAAGGGATATGTTATTGTGTGAGTTATTTCTGGCTCACGTAGGCGCTGGTACCTCCTCAGCCGCTGCAGCTGCTATAACGGCGAGATTTAGAAGGATTTCTTTGTACTTTGGTTCTGAATAACTTCAATATATTAATAAAAGATATCAACATACCTCAAAATTGATAAATATTGAGTGGAGGAGGGGAACATCTGGAATACTACCAATTGAGGTAAACCCACGGCGTTTCGGCGTCGAAACCGCGGAACGCCGAGAACCAACGGCACCGTTACTAATGGCGCGGCGTGGTTCGGTGTAAATATAGCGTGGTGCTCGGTTTAGTTGACGCCGCGCCGAAACCGCGGCAACACTACCCTTAATACAACCTAACAGGAGTACTTCAAAAGGGTTGAAATTACCGGGAGAATACAGTGCCGGAGCTAGAATGCGTGAGGCACAGTATATTTTGAAACAGACAGGGAATTAGATATCAGCTTCATATATCATCTTCAACCCTCAGTCTAGTTGTAGTCGATAATATTTTTATTAAATTTCGCTCGTGATGATAAATAATTTTATGGAATTTTGGTATTATATCTCGGGAAATATCAGACCCCATTCACATGAGTTGAAGTCGTTGTCTGCATGTGGTAGTTGGACGCAGTTTCATAAGAGAAGGGTGTGACGAAGGTGTGACAAACCGTGTGAAGCGTCGCAATTTTGGTGGGAGAATAGCCGTTAGTCCGACGGCTGTTAATTGGCTCAGTGCCAACTCAGCAGCTATAATTATAATGGGCTGACTCCGCTCATTGTCAAGGTCAACCCTTGTCTTAATCCCAGGTAACGGTATCGGTGAATGAAACATTGAGTCCAACTTGAATTGAAGTACATTATTCCACAGGCAACCATATCAACTCAAAGAAGCTCAGGAACATTCTCCGCAAAATATTCATACGTATCAGCATTCCTCACAGCCTTCCTCCAATCATCCTCAGCCAGTGACTTGCAGCCCTCCTGTCCATACACGTAATCCAGGGTATTCACCGTCTTTGCCCAATGCGTGGATTCGTGGATGAGACTTCCGGCTCGTGAATCAGTTCCAACAGGGCCGACAGCCATGAATCCGGGACAGAGGTGGATGGTTCCGTATTCTGGCCCATAGACATATGCAATGATCCCCGCGTTTCCTTCTTCACAGCCGCAATCGTACGTCCATGATTGGTATGCGTCTGTAGCATTAAGCATTTCGTAGTTCCGCTGAATGAAATTGTATTTGTGAGTAGTGAAGCTGATGACTTCTTTTAGCGATTTTTAACCAAAGATAGCGATAAAAACATACTCCCCAAACCAAGTTGTAAAGCGCGGTGTCGAATCATCAAGGGCGGCTAGGTAGCTATTTTCTCCGGTTAAGAAAGAACGAAAGATAAAGAGGAATCACTTACGAAACGGCATCCGCGACATATTTCTTGGCAATCGGGATGGCATCGTTCGTTGCATCTTGGTACTCGGTTGAGCAGCTCTTGAAGCGGGGGGTGATTATATCACCTGGGACAGTGTCCCTACGTTCTAATTTATTTTCCAGCCTGGCCTCCTTGAAGTTGAAGACGTCTTCAATGAGATTAATGGAATGACTGGAGAATGAGCCTGCAGGGAACGGCTTGGGAATACCACCCGCACTTGAAACCTCATAGAGCGTTGTGGCTGGATGCACATGGTAGATGCCTTTGCCCGTAGAAGAAAAATCGTACAGATTAGATACTATACCTGGTTATCAACTTAAATGCTCAGATGTTGGATAAATCCCTCACAATCATGAGTGATATTCAAAGACGTGTTCGGGGGCAATGTTAAGAAAGAACCGTTGTTGGCTGCCAGAATATCGAGCGAATATTTCATCTAAGATAGGTAAACACTGACATATCCTCAGGAAATATTCTGGGGAAGACTCACCTGTGCTCCTAAAAATCTTGGACTGCCGCCATATTCATGCACGATGTCAAAATTATTCGTGACATTAGGAAAAAGGATAGAGCCGGGTGTTCGCAGTAAAACCAAAGGCGTTGAACCCCGGTTTATAAGCGTAGTGGTGATCACTAAATCTGACAAGGATCCAATATAAAAGGGACCTTTCTCCTTTTGTTAGCTACCATCCTACATTTCACCGGATCAACGGAGATCTACGTACCTATGGTTTCAATATGGAGGTCCTTCGCCAATGCCGTAACGAGTAGAAAAAAGAAGAGAATAATACACATTATAACACTATTGGATTAGAAGGTGTGGAATGGGTTTCTGGTCCGCTAAATAGTAGTATACAGCAGGTAAGTTACCAACCCTCCATATCTTACATACGAAAAGCCAATCTAAGCTAACAGCTCACACCAAAGTCCAGCTAGCATAGCCCAGTTATGGTTGGATGTAGTAAGCCATTTTTCCAAGTGATATCAGCATTGATTTACGGCGAATTGATAGGAGGAAAGCTCCTTAATATATAAATTAACACCCAAGCTAATTTACCAGCGACACGCGAGCAATGTACTCGAAAATAAAATTGCTTACCTTAGGCAGCGAGTTACTCACAAGGATAGTCGCGACCCCGTAAGGACAGTAACTTTCTTCATATATCCAGTCCAATGACTGAAAAGGTTAATTGAGTGATTGGTATGCTATATCTGTTATCACGATCATGAGGACGCCGTACTAGGCCGTCAGTACCTCAAATGAGTATGATGCTTACCTCGGAAATAGGACATTGGTCAGTGTGATAAGTGATCTTCTTTTTGAGATCTATTTCAAAAGTTGAATCCACATTTCTGCGTGTCACTCGTGTCAGGTCTCCCTGAGTTTACGAGAGATGAATGGCATTTTGGACATCAAATTAACCATATTTCCTTTATATGGCGAGCAGATTTAGATTCTCGAGCTTAAATATACATATAAGATATAAAATAGAAATAATGAATGGAAACCCAATAATGAGTGAGCTAGTTAGCTTATTGTATACCTATATGAGAGACATCAGCGCATCCTCGGCAATGAATTGCATCGCAGTGCTGAACCTTAATTTCATAAGGTCTCCGGTTGGTTCTTCACATCTTGAGGCAATTACAAATATAATTAGATGGGCTTGTGTTTCCTGAATTTTTGCGCGCAACTCCATAATAACCCCTGAGTCGATAGTCGTTGTGACCACCAAAGCCCGAGTAGTACGTACAAGCTCTTTGAGGAGATACGAAGAATAATCGTCAACGAATCTCAGTGGATCCTGCATGCGATCCTTTTGAGAAACAGGGAAAGTGTCTACAACCCATTTGCTGACGAATATCCATGCACGGTTGAGGATCGGCGTTAGAGAGCCCGATTTATAAACTGGGGCGGAAGCGGCCCATGGAGTTGACACGGTCACCTGGTGCAACTTGGATTTCAATAAGAAAATAAGATCCAAAACATCAAGAATGTTATGGTTTAAGTGAGGAAGCTGAATTTCTTTAGGCTCTACGGGCAATAGCCCTAGGAAATTTGGGATACCTTGGGGATTTCCGCCTTCGAATGGAAATTGCCAACTAATGCTCTCAGTTCCCTCACGAATGAGCTGCGCAAATCTCGCAAATTCATCGCGATATGTTTCATCGTAGTTGGGAATATTCTTTAGCAGTGCCGAAATGAAGTTTTGACCTAAGCCTTCATCGAGTTCCTTTAAAAGTGACCTGTTTTTCCATGCCGCAAAACATGCTAACCTGCGTGTATGGGGTTGATATTGAATGTATAATGCATTCAGGAGTATGGCAAAGAAGGCGTTGGCTTGGCCGGCCTCAAAATGTCCGGAGAGAGCCCCTACTAAAAGGAGGGCATCCCCGAGTGCCATGTGGTTTTGATTGGTCTCAAGTCTTTTAAGGAACCGGATAAGGGCTGAAGTATCCGCTGTTGAGAGTCTATAGTGTTCTTCGGAAGGATCCCATATATCAGCGAAACGGTCCATGGCCTGAGTTGCCTGAACATCGGTTGTTTCTTCTTCCCGAACAACCGTGGTTCTAAGGAGATGTGTTGCAACGATTAAAAACTCATCCGAATCATCCAAGTGTCCTCTTTGAATGATATCCAGACAAAATTTCACTGGAATCTTCCTTTCCTCTCGTGTTTCTTGGGACAAAGAAGGATTGATCTTAATTATGTTTGATAATAATCGAAAGATTGCAGGGAGTAATTCGGTTGACTGCCCATCGCACAGTCGAGCCCAAACTTCCAAGAAAAAGATCTTATCATGATTACTATGAAGGCAAGTTGAGGAATTAAAAAATTACAATATAAAGAGATGATAGTATTGCTCACCTTTTATCAAATTCCACTAGGATAAGCCAGGTGGGTCTATATCCCAAGATTACGGCACATCCCAAGAGGATATTGGCAATAACTTGTGGGGTCTGGATGCCCTGTTCAAGGATATCTTCCCATATTGAGATACAGTCTGAATGAGCTGGAGCATTGTCATCATGATACATCAATTTATAGACAATAGCATAAGTAAACCATTCGGTATCGGCCTCATGGAACTTGCTTAGGCTGCGAATGTGCCTTATGGGGCCGTCACTAGGAATAAATGGAGCACAAAGGAAGCGAATGGAATCATGCATGGCCGGACCGAGTTGTTTTGATATCTGTACACAACACTTGAGGTGTTCACTAGACAGCTTAAACCTCTCCTGAAATTGTAGCCATCTACATTGAGTATGGATCCAATGTATATAGAAGGTGTGGACTAGAGCCAAAATACAACTTTTGGCTTGTTCCGTCTCTGATGGACGAATGTTACCCCAGTCATCCAGACAACGGTCTAAGCCAGATCGAAGTTGGCGCACGGTAATAGACCGCAGTTCCATTTCTATGGGCCACGGTACTCGGATCAGCATGTCCGCAGCAAAAGATATGTCCTCCGGGTCAGTGGACGTTTCGATGACCCATTTTGAAGCGCGAGCTTCGTTACCCGAGTCCCTGGCCACTGTTTCCTGCAAGTTCTTCAAATGTGTCGTTAATGGATAATTGAATGCACCGGTTGAGAGAAGCACAGTATGCCTCTCTAGAGCCGATATAGGAAAGCACCCTATTAGGGTATAAATGCGTGTGATAAGTGCAAATTGAAGATTTTGAGCTGCTGCTCTCATTATGTCGCCAGGACACCTTTTGCTGTGGTGCAACATCATTTTGCAGCAGGCAGATATTGTCTGGAATATAATGTCTCCGAATAGATAGGCAATGCAAGATATGGGAGATACTAGGGGATCATTATCAACTTCCAGTGAACGGCGGATTGGTCTCTTCAGTTCTTCTTGAACATGTGTTCTGCCGGATCTGAAGGTGGGGCTCGTAAGAGAGGATGCTATAATGATAGCTTGTTTTAATCTGATTTTAAAACTGGATAGCCGCATTATTGTATCTTTTGCGTTTCTGAGTGCTATGGTTAATCCGGTTTGGAAAGGGCACATGCGATCCCTAAGGGCACCCAAAGATGTGACGACATAGAAGAGGAAGCCGAGGGCTACTGTCACTGCGATGATGATACCCGCTAGATGCTTCTTGAGACTAATAAGACTGGCTGAAATGGATATCCCAAAGAGAAGCAGTGAAACTTGTAGCAATATTGGGAGAGTATCCAGGATTGCACTAAGCTTCCACTTCTGCAGCTTATATGCCCTTTCATGCCTTGCGAGTCCCCTTTCAGCTAGACTTCCGTGACCAAGGTTCGATATCTTGTAGTATGTGAGCCATTGCTTCCCCAAGACCCCTCCGAAAGCCGCGAGGAGGCTGAATGTAAGACTGGCGTAGGCCAAAGCTTCAATCCAAAGATGTGAGGATGGAGGCGGTGTGAGGGATTCAGGTTCCGCTGTACGATTGTAGGCAGCTTGAACGAGTAGTTTCAAATAGTCATTGGTGGTATCAATGGTATCATCGGCGTCCATTCCTACGATAAATGCAGCACTGACAGCAGAAAAAAGCCCTGCCTGGTGAGATTGTTAGTATGCTTACAGTCTCACAGTCATGAAACTTACAAAAATTAAAAGTACATCGACATTACTGTTATGTCTTTCCAAAAAGGCTTCATCTGTTTCATTGGCAAGACGCTGATATGATGTCCAAAATAGGGATCGAACGTCGGTTGGACGGTCAGGAAAAAATTCAGATGCATGCAATGTTTCAAGTATTTGTCCCAGGAGCTGGTGGAGGGACGCCTCGTCTGTGGGTTTCTGGCCTATCTCTGCTGGATCAGGTGTTCCGGCACGGGTTGAAGACATAGATTCAACCGGGGAATGTGCGAATGAACCACGCTTGGGCAAGGGATGAACTACATGGACTCCGTCCGGAACTTGAAGTGTGTTGGTATACAGCATTATGATGATGGGGGTAGGTGGTGGTAATGATAGGTGGTAGTGGTGATGGTGATATGCAGCTGCGTAAGGAAGAGTGTGAGAGGACCGGCCACTCATTGTTGAATCTGTCTGTCTGTCTGTTTGAAAATTGGACTATTTATTTATTTCGTGCATGATAAATATATATAACCTAAACAACGGGAAATGTCAACGACTCGAAAGAATAATTAACAAGAACGCTCACTCGCCTATTCTGGGTGTTTGTATGAAAAGGATTCCATCCAATCTAGATGATTCATCAAAGGGAGAGAGATACAATGACACCGCAACACGCAACAGTCCGTTGTGTCATGTAAGTAGTCGTCTGCCATCTGAGCCCCATCTAGAAATTATGACACTGGTAGTAAAAGGGGCGTCCAATGATGGCGTAGCTATGCGCCATCGATATACTCCTTGAAAATATTAGATAAAAGCGATACTCTGAAGGGGAGTAATATGACAATGATCTATCACGGATTCTCCCATGCCGTGAATTTTATCCATTCTGGTAGACGGACAATTATACTTCTGCAGAACTTGTGAGGATGAGGGCAAAGTCAGGACATCCACGTTAGAGGCGTTCCGGTCGTCTGAGCACTGTCAATGATAAGCTATAAATACGCATGGGTCATACTCGGACAGCCTGAGATTTCGAGGAAGTGCCTTGAATTTTGCGGGAGGAATTGAGTGTCACTTTCATGTAATGTCTTGCCTAGGCAGCCATTTGAAGCTGGAGAGTAAATTGACAAATTATATTCCCCTGTGCTAACCAATAGCTGCTGTTAGTCTTGAAGGATATTAGAGTATATTGGCTACCAATATATATTAGAGTTTTCAGGGCCTATTCAATTGGAATTGAATTGCCGTACCTAATACAAATAGCCAATGTCTCATCGTACCTGCTTAACAAGGTTATGAGAGGAACGGATACTTTGACAGTAGGGCCTACTGTCAAAGGGATGACGTACTGTTATTTGCACATATTGGCACAGGATCCTTTGGCATGTTGAGCGAAGATTGGAACAAAAAAAGAAAGAAAGAAAATACAATAAGACGTGATGGAGGTACTTGCCAGGTTTGTAAATAGCCTCGTCCCCAAGCCGCCTGGCAGGAGATGAGCTGGAAGGTCGGAGTTTAAAAAAACCTCGCTGGTGTACCGGATTTTGAGCACTGGGTTCCTAGCATTATTTCTTTGGACGGCATCAAGAATCATTCAGAGTGCATTTGTACATTTACACACACTTCGGCAGAACGCCTGGGAAATCACCAAGTTGAATAGCGAAGTTGTCTGCTCATAGATTCAATAATTAGATCAAAGTGTTTCGCTGCCACTTAACTTTGTAGATTGTGAATCCCCATTGTCTTACCAAAGGTACTCTACTCGACAATTAGAACTTAGTGACAATTTAGATCCCCCCGCAGGAACCTTGGGCTCGTCGAAACTAGCTTGTGAAGTTCGATACTTAAATCATTTACACCTCAAATGGCGAGACTTGCGCCAAAAGCATCGGCGCGATAGCTCAGCTGGGAGAGCAACAGACTGAAGTTAAATCTGTGCAGAAACGCCTTACTGGGTGAGGTTAAACAGTTGGGTGAGATTGAACGAGGTTGAACAAGATGGTTCGGGTGGCGACTGGTCGAACAGCCTGAGCGGCTGAATGACGGTGAGATTGAAATTGAACACAAACGGCTTACCGGGTGAGGTTAAACCGCGGCGTCGTGATGAGCGAGATTGAACCGGTGAAGTTGAACACGACGGGCTGGAAACCTTTTACTGGGTGAGGTTGAACAGTGGCCGTGCGCATGATGGGTGAGATTGAACACAAGTCAGATGGGCTAAACCTCTTATCAGGTGAGGTTGAACAGACGGTGATGAGTTGGTGAGGTTGAACAAGATCTCGCGTCTTCCTGGGCGGGATTGAACACGACTTGGAGACTAGGTGAGGTTGAACAGCGGCTGCGATGGGTGAGATTGAACCCGATTCCAGTCGAACAAGATCGTTTTGTGTGAGATTGAACAGACTTCTGAGACGATGTTCGGTGGGGCCTCCGGTACCTTGGCGTCACGCGTGACAAACCGCTCGCGACGCGACGGCCCCGCCCCCTTCGTTGACTTGGCGGGATTGAACATGCTGCGCGGGATCAGATCCCCGGGTCAATCCCGGGTCGCGTCACGATAGCTTTTGCCTCTTGAAATGCATATGAATCATACGCAGATTCCTTCGGCATGCTTTTCTTCCAGTTTGGTCTAAACCCTCGGGTACCGTACGTAGAACGTCTTAGGCTTGACAAATAGATACCAAGATGCATCATGATGGATAATTTGACGCCTAATGAATCCAAGGATTAATGACCTCATGGATATATGATTAAGGAGAACAGAGTTCTCGGGAGGATTTCTTCGTTAATCGGTCTGACGGGATATTATCTATCGTTCAAAGCTTGCCTTCAATTGTCCGAATCTAAATGCTATCGTTTTCCTAACGATAATGGCTTTGATTGATCAAGGTAGAGGTACCCAGGGTTGCGGGAATGGAGGAGTAGCCTCGTTGATGTCAGTTTTTTGCTAAAATAATATAAGCAATTAGTAGGCCGAATACTGGCAGCATGAAAAGAAAAATGACCTTATGATTGCAGGCTTGCGAAAGACTCGGGAATGTTGTCGTCTCAGCTGTTTCTAAATTATGTTCAATTGAAAAAAAGTCTTGTCCAGATTGCTTGAAAGGAAGAATAAGTAAAGACACATACCAGTTGAAACTTGCCGGTCGTCTAGTAGTGGGGTCTTCAGGAAGAGCTAGTAGGGGTGGCCATTGGCCGATGGGATTGTTACTCCCATAACGGTCGACGAACATAATGGACAGCGAATATCTTTTGGTTGGTAATATCTGATGAGATGCGTCATGAATTCGGGTAAAGCACGACTAAGGTCCAGATAGTACAACGTATGTCCACAGAAGTTGAGGGAAGTGAGAGTAGCATCGCTGATTACTTGATAAAATTAGCTCGTCAGATACGTCAGATACAAGTGATTAGCACTCTCAATATAATCTCAAGCTTGTCTGAATCAACGAATGTTGCTGTCGCCGAGGAAAATCCTGTTCGGATTGGTAGGATGCCCTTCATATATCTTTGCGATCTTCAGGAAGAACTCTGACCAGATAAAATCAACATCTAAATACTAAACACAACAACAAACCTACCTGGCTATCTAATAGGTCTTTATTCATATTTTGAAGCATCGTCAAGGCGCATCCCGATTTATTATTCTTGAGCGAGGAATTCTCATGGACTCTTCAATACATTTGTAATCTGTTGCTTTTCACAATCCCTGAATTCATCGATTTTATTATTATTATTGTTATTATTCGGGACAAAGTATATTCCGTGCCGATATAATTTACCTATCATGCGAAATAGAATATTCCCGCATTTGGCGATTTACGAACCAGAACGCATGTCCGATAACGGAATATCGCACAGGAGTCCTTGCGATGGAGGAGCAATTTTCGGCCTCCGATAAAGGTGCATTCAGTGCTCCGTTCCGCTGACATGAAATGATTGGCTTCCGATGACGGCGTATTCAGTGTTTCGTCGACATAAAAAAGTATTATGTCTGTGTTCCATGAGTGTAATTATAGTATTGCGGAAAAAAAACTCGATCGTGAAGCTGAACTGAAGCCCTTTTGGCCGGATACGGACGCACTCATCATTACGGTGACGATCTTGGGCTGTACATAGTTTGGTTATTGACGTCAGTGCAACAAATAGGCACCACCTACTTTATTTATTTATTACGAGCGTTTGTGGAGTTAAATTGTTTTCAGGAAGTCATTGTATAAATTGAAGGAATTAAAGGCTTATATAGTGAGCGGTTAACCTGTCTGTGAAGAATTTCAAGAAAGGGAGGTGAAAGTCGGGAGCAGAAGGAGTGTTATGGGGCCGTGCCCACATGGATCCATGGAGGCAAACTGACATCATTAGACCATAGTCCATTATGGCGCTCCACATCTCGACCCATATAATGGCCCCTCATTGCATTACATCTGCTCAAATCTACGATGTCCACTACTACTACACTTCAAAACGTTGACAACACTGCGGCCGTCAAGGACACGCTTCAGAACGTTCAGCAAAGCAACGCAACCACCCCAGGTCTCGATATCCCAGGATCCTTTCCGAAAGAGCGAACCAGTATGTAGAATAGCGTGATGTCTTATGATAAACTTTTGACGATATACTCGCAGGCGATGCACCGGAAGCTACCTCTACGTCGATGGTTACCGAGACGGCTCAATCGGCTCTGAACGCTGCTGAACATGTCCTAACGGCAGCGGGTCAGACTGCGAAGGGGTACTTCCCGAACGTATGGGAGCGTATACAAGGTACCGGAATCTTCTGTAAGTCCGATTAGGATCCTTTGTCCCTTCTTTAAAAGCTTGAATCTCAACGAAATCACCGCAGCTACTCCAGAGCCTGCCAGTGAACCATCGCTTCCAAGTCAAGAATCGATTGAACCTACTCATATCGCAGGTCTAGAATC
>KN837276.1:127650-138204 GCA_000827215.1 Sphaerobolus stellatus SS14 | reverse complement strand
TCGTCGTCGGTTCCAGAAGCGAATATACGCAGCTGGTCCTCATTAAAAAGGGTCGAGCCACAATATTCCCGACGATTCACGCAGATGAGGCGCACGGACTGAGAGGCAGCTGGATCATTGAGACGCTGGAACGACCCTTGAAACGGTATAAGCCGCTGTCCGCTTTTTCTTCTTGCTAACTCACCGCTGTGGAAGGTATGACCGTGGATGATGATAAGAGTCTTGTAGTTCTCGGTAGCAGGGGCTCCATTGTCAGTGTAGGTAAATTCGATATCTTCATTGACTTTGAGAGATGGCATATCAGATAGTAGAGATTTGTTGCGCAAGGTGAAAGATTGGAGATCAGATCCGAGCAGATCGAAATTAGCCATCCTTGTACTCAGACGCTGGCAATGCTAAAGGATTTTGCTTCTCAGGGATATTTTTACTTTGTAGATCGACACTACAGCAGCAGGGTGGTTGGTTCTGTATTGCTCGAGGCTATTATCAGGCGTCATACCGCCTCCTTGAGCTTGTCGAGCTTCATGATGACCGTAATTCCTTGAAACAATGCTGTACCAGGCTGTACTCAGTTGATTGGCACCGCCACGATCAGTCACAGATCTAGCGGTTCCAAAAGGCATTGACTGCTGTTTCCCCTGTACGCGGTTGGTCCATGCTTCGAAAGGGGCGAAGGGTATGTGAGGGAGAAGTCGATCGTCCCCAGAGTTCCCACGCTCCGTGGTCGACCAGTGATCAGTTGAACGTCTGGGTAGGATTATTCTTTTGATCAGTAAGCGACGTTCCACCGGGATCTTCGAATTAATCTTGTGGTTCATTGCCATGAACCGTTCAAATTTTTAGGATATAGCTCATTCACACGGCTCTTCTCTCTATCTCTCTCCCATCCTACCAGCACCCACGACTCCACGACTCATCCACCCATGAGCCATCCATCATCCGATCCATCCTACGCTCTCTCATTATCAGTATACCTATCCACCATCCACCTCATATCACCGACTGCCCAGGGTAGGATGTCCGATAGATACCATCCGGATTTCTTCAAGCTTCAGGCGACCAAAGTCTCGCAGGATGCTGAACTGGAATCATTACAGTTGTAAGTACGTGCTTTCTGTCTATTCAAAAATTCGCTAATTTTTCATGCACAAGATATCTGTAATAAAAATGATTGGTCAGTTCACGATGACGCACATCCCATGTTGACTTCCCCGACTCAATGGAGAGCTCGATATGGGTTGTGCCATTGAGTCGGGGACGTCGACATGGGATGTGCGTCATTCATTTTCCTATATGGCATGTATTTTCCCATTGCATTTATTTTATTTTTCTGAGTGGGCTGAATATTTTTTGCAATCTACTAATACCCACGATGACGTGCAAGGCGGGGACGGTCCTTGCATAGTACGTCATTGCTTGACATGTTTTCACACAAATATTAATTCTCGATTTTTTTTTCGGTGAGATTTATTTGAACTTCTTTTGCCCTTGCTTATCGTCTAACAGTGTATCTCCCTTCTTGCCTGAAGTGCTTGAGGTAATCCCACCACCACTTCAAGTTGGTTTTTCAGCATGGGTCTCTCGCCCTCGTTATCATGCGTTGTCCTCATCGTCATCGCTATCCTCGCTATTCTCGAATCTAAATGCAGTCTAAACCGAGAGTCCAGCTAACCTTCACCCAGTCTAAAAGCAGTCTAAAAGCAATCTAAATGCAGCTAATCTAAGCGTCACACACAAAATACAGCCTTCTATCTCCTTCTATGACATGGTTTTCTTTGAGAACTGAGTGGAATTTATATGGTGAACGTTAAAAACCCAGACCGAAGCCGAGCGTCTATTTGTCATAATTCCCACGCATCGAAAAATTGACCGGGGTGTTTCCTTTTTAGGTAATCAATGGGGGAAGAGCGTAGGCTACGCATCAATTAAACCAGTCGTTTGGGGTAATGGGATGATATAGGGACATTTAGCGTTAGGTTTATCGTGATAACATGGTTTGATTCTTGATGATGACCTTTTTTTTTACGCAGAAGTCTTTTTATCGCCAGGGGTCTGGGAGCGGCGCAACCCCCCTGGTTTAGATGTTAGGGTTAAATAGATTAGATGTTAGGTTGTTAAAGACATCGCCGGGGTCTGGGGGTGGTGCAGACCCCATAAAATTATTATAATTGTCTGCATGGTTTATTATGGTTTTTAGGGGGCAATATCTCCCTCTTTTTGTTATTAATGACACCCAAAGTCAACTTTGGCAAATTACCTTCACGCACGGATAAGGTTTTATGTCCCTGAATATGTGACTCAGGAATAAATGTAATGTTGTTTCAATTGAATTTAATTGCTATCTCTAAATTTATTTGACATTTTGTGACCCCCTACTTATGTACTTGCGCTCACACATGACTCTAGTGACTTTCTCTATCATTGGTGGCGGGGCTTTCCTTCGGCTAGGGATTTCAACTTCACCTAAGAGCCTCACTATAATAATAAATTTAAATTTCAAAATTTCACCCCACAAGTTATCTGAATTTACTAATATTTATTTGGAGCTGACTTCGCACTCCCAAGTCATGTTCGCATGCGCCTTCCGGTGAATTTCAACGCGCGGGAAAGTTGACGTAAGCAGGCGCTTGCTTCGGTTTGGGTTTTTAAGGTCACCCGAATTTATATGGCTATTATTCAACGCTTGATGGTGGCAGGCCTCACTCGGCAACAGAAGGTCGCCCGAATTTATATGGCTATTATTCAACGCTTGATGGTGGCAGGCCTCACTCGGCAACAGAGATCCAAGCTCGGTGGCCACTTCAATATGTAGTACATACTGTAGGAGAATGATTTTGTATTCTTTTCTAATTCGCCTTGCAGGAACTGAAGAATTTGTGTTATCGATGTGCAAAGGTCATGTCCTTTATAGTTGTGGGGAGCGATAGCGACCCATGACTGAAAAGGTTTTTAATGCCGTCTCTCGTTATCGTCACTGCTGCCACCTGTCCGTCGTCGTTCCATTGCCACCCGTCCGTCGTCGTTCCACCGCCACCCGTCCGTCGTCGTTCCACCGCCACCCGTCCGTCGTCGTTCCACTGCCGCCAGCTCATCGTCGCCATTCCTCCCGCTCGTCGCTACCGCTGTTCCTCGCTGCCATTCAACTGCATAATATTTTGGTAATCCTTTCTATAGTGTATTTTATTTTGTATAGGTCTAATTGTCCCACGCTTGTCACCGTCGTGCACCGCCACCGTATCACCTCGCCACGTTGCTCATCGTCCGTTCGCTGCTCGCCGTCCACACCACTGCTGGTCGTTCTATCGCCGCAGTCATCCATTGACCTTTGAACTTTGCACACAGGAATTCTCCCACGTGTCGTGTCCGTCGTCGTTGCTCGTCACCATTGGTCCATCCCTCGTTGTCTCCCTTCCCGCTCATCGACCCCGTCCATATCATTGCCCATATCATTCATCCCGCCATTCGCTTCGTCTACTGTCGCCGTCGTTTGCTTTCTCTCGCTATCGTCTCCTCTGCTCGTCATGTCCCTTTCGCTCGCTCCTCTGTATTGTCTCCCGTAACACTGCGCTTCCACCTTCGAATTCCTGCACAAGGATGACACGCTTCTCCAGAGTGGACGACCTTCGGGTCGCAATATTTATTTTGTTTGATTTCCTTCGCCTCGTCCTTTTATTCCAGAAACTCCAATATTCACTTTGTATTTTATTTCTAAACACGTTTCAGGGAAATAAATACATTTAAGTAAAATTCTGAACAGATGGCGAAATTATTTCAGAAGAAGCGTGTCATCCTTGTGCAGAGACCATGGGCCCATCCAGAGACTTTTCAGACTCAGAGGAACTCAAACTTCCAAAATAAAAATAGAAATAGAAATAGCAATCTCAATAAATCAATCGGGATTTGTGAAAATAAAGGACCCCTACTGCGTCCGTTCCCCCTTCTCCTTCCTCACACATACACACTACTCGGGCTCTCTCCGGCCCCTCTGGTCGTTCCTTTTTGGGGTATCACACAATATGTTTCTCCTTCCTGTAGATCGGGTCAGCTAGAAAAAAAACCCTACAGGGATAATCATGCTATCAGTACTATATTGGATGCCAGGAGGAAAACCAGAAGACTGCAAGAGACTCACAATTGATATCTCACTCACTAGTGTATGAGACAGGCAGTGAGGCAGGCATTAAATTAATTGATAAATCCAACTTGTATGACAAATCTTAAATCATAGAATTCCTGTTAAGACTCAGAGCAGAATATTTCTCGAGGATGACCACACGGAGAAATGATCACCTACTATCACTCGCTTCATCGTTAGTGGTATAACGTTCGCTTTTCATCGTTCTACTTGCGAAAGATCAGGCATTATATCCGCTGCTTGTCCAGTATGTATTTATTTTTGACGCAATGATTGACCTGGGGTGCTCAGTGCGTCAACTGGCAGTCATAACCTGACCCAAAAGGCCTGTCCATGGCGTTTCAAGCAACAGGATTGTTTCAAAGCCTACAGCATGCACATAGATATAGCAGAATTCCTTTATTCTGTTGCAAATTACTCGGAAATATTTCCTCTGTTGATGAACATAGCCTCTCAAGTTGGTGTCAGGAGCGAGGGGTTACTAGAAATCCTCGGGCATGTGTTCCGGGTTCTGGCCGGTAGAACTATATATATTGAGGGAATAAGATAGTAAAGAATCACGCACAGGAGAAAACAAAAAGTGAATCATGGACAAGTGGCGAATTGAATGCCGGACATTTCGCAAGCAGGAAGTGCTAAGCGAATGTTATACCACTAAACCACATGCCCTTGTCAATAGACAGGATATACAGCTATACCGACGTATGCATATTGATTGAGGTTACTAAAAATTATTTCAATCACTGTATACTTGGTGGTTTATCTCACTGAATCATAGTTACAAGAGTTACTGACGGAAGGACTCCGACTCTGAAACCCGCGAGAAGTAGACACTTTAACTCGAACTGAATAACCGAATATAATTGTGTAAGAATATTCAGTCATTGATGATATTATTCGATAGAAATATGTGCTTACTTTTTAAGGGAGCCTTTGAATTGAAATCAGCGAGATTCAGGTCAGACTTGGAATTGGTGACTCCGTGACGTGACTCTAGTCTTTTTTTCCCGTATCGCTCCAATTTTTTCGGATGTCAAGCACTTGTATTCTGACGAAATTGAAAGGTACTTCAAATCACAATTTTTTCGAAATTCAAGACTCTATAAGGAATTCTGATGTAAGTAGGTTTTTTATATTTATTTTTAAATACATGTAAAAAGAAAGAAAGAAAGAAAAGTTAATCAGACATGTCACATGATAGTGCCGGCTTACTACTTCAAGTATCTTAGGTATGTAATTAGAACAATCAGAGCTGTGTGTGTCTGCCTTTTTTAGGCTTCAGCACTGCAGATAAAGATTTTTTGGTTGCTCCGGTAAATCGTGGACACCATGTATCCGTAGTAAGCTGTCTCTTCATGAGCAGTAAAATATTAACATACATGAAGAGCTTTGGCTATTTGTAAATACATATCTATCGCATGTCACTGTCGACCACTTCTTTTGCATTGGAATTTCCTGCTTTTAATTGAAAATCAGACTAATGCTGCTTTATGTTTTCGCATTAGGACTGAATGGTCGGTCGGATCTCAATAAGGTTTTATTCTAAACAGACATAGCGGAGATGTTATGGTGAGGCTGATATATCCTGTTGTCCGATTCTAATGGATGAACTAGAATGACCGGCACCGGCATCTCCGGAGATGCCCCTGGAGAAGGAAAGCTCCCTGAACAAATTATTCAGTGAATCTTCAGAAGTCTATTCACTGCTATTCAAACCAGCTAAGTAATGTCCCACGGAATGTCGTTGTTCCATCAATGTCTGATTTTCAGTTCAAGTTAACCAAGATATTTACTCATCCTTGTCGTAATACTCTCTATTCCGTGGCTTTTAGAGCCAATGGCCAATAACGGGAGGTCGCGACTAATGTATCCTTCAAAGCTGCTAAGGGTCACACATAGTCTTATGGCTGGACACATCCGGGGCGTTCTGAACGTGGGACGGCTGGAAACAATGATCCATGAAGTTATGTAGATCACACGTAAGTATAGCAACTCTTTTTTTAGGGATTATTTACTATTCGAGACATAATTGTCTTGTGAGGATTTGGTCCTTTTCGCGCAATGAAGTGAGATCCGAGTATGGTTTGGAAACTTCTGGCTTTTGCACAGGTTATAAGCCATCGGATCTCGAACTCGGAACTCTCGCGGGAGAGCAACCAGTCCAACCCTTCATATATCTCAGCTCGTGCCAGTCGATCAGTATTTTCTGCGTCGCCTGAATCGAACCTACCTCATCGAGGCTTCCAGCCTGAGCAGTGGTATCGATTCACGGCCGGCACGTTATAGTGTGGATCTATTTATTCTAGACATCCCATTATAGAATCAAGCTTTGATAGATCGACGAAAATCTGACAAGATCCATCAGACAGGGAAGGATGATTAGGTAAATCGACGAGCGATGTGGGGAAACAATATATTTATGACTTTGGGAATTAATTGACGGACAAATGTAGGTCATTCATCTTCATTCACTGACTATTTATTAAGTAATCATAAAGCTTATGAGAATCTCAAAATAGATCCTAGATGGAGATCCTGGTGTTTCCCATACCTGAGCATCTGGGATCGCTCACAGCATTACGTTTCATCTTTGCCATAAAGCGCTATTTTCTTGCCGTTTCATCAGGGGTGAGTTCTCAAAAATTGTACAATTATGTCCCGTGTCTTTAGCGACCCCAGGCTTGGCTCTCTTTGAGGTTGGACGATAAGTTTGTATCGTGCTCATTGAAGGCGTCAATCTCACTGGCGAATTATTTTTCTTGTTGAAACAGGATCAACTAACTATCAATGCGGTCATAATAGAAGCTCTCAGTATTTCGTCCAATGGCACTAGGCACAGTACTTATTCCTTCAAGTTCCTACCAAATCAGTTCCAAACTCCAACCCTTAGCAGCTCTTGAGAAGGACACTGATACCCATTGATAGTTTTTCATCTGCTTAGACTACCTGCCCTAATCTAATGGAATAATAAGATCGTGGGAGCAGCTCTAGGCTCTTCCTATTCTCCATCAATAAGGCTTCTTTGCCGTGTCTGGGCGGTGCCTTAATATAATTTTGACTTTATCTGATTAAACTAGAAATCATATGCATTCCAATCAAACCGGAATCTCATGAGAACAAGAGGCAAAATACCAGCTATGTCCCACACGATAACAAAAACTGGTTGGTTTATATTAGCATTCCCACAGTATGCTGAGGTCAAGCTGAGGTTGACTATAGCCTCTATCATGAAGGAACATTCTGTGAGTACGAAACCACCTTAAATTTCGAAACGCCTTTTCCGAGTACGCCCTGGAAAATCACGCTCTTCTGCTGTTTATAGATTCAATAGAGCCGCCATGCATCAGCAAAGCGTGCCACGTGCGCTAAACTCTCCATAGTGCTAGGTAGCACTAGGTAGGATAGGTAAGTACGGAGTCACTAGGAGTCGGTATATAGACTACATAGCCCTACATACCACCGCCTATCACTCCTAGCACGTGCGCTAAACCGGATTCTGTGTCAACTTTCCTGATGTGGTTGTCTCACTTTGACCGTGGATGAGAGGAACGGCCGCGGTGATCGTAAAGCTAATCAATTACTTTAATTTCCACCTATCAGTTGAAATATGGTTTCACTGACAAGGAAGAATACAGATATATTTTAAGAAGAATATCATGCATCTTGGCATTTGCACAGCAGACTGGCCACATTTGTATGATTTGTACCCATCAGCGAATACCAACCATGGTACGTAGACGGTGTTTTGCGTGTCACGCCAATTCTCGCACTCATGGGAAATCAGTTACTCTGAGATACTTATAAAGACCTCATCTCAAGGTTCAAAACTTCAGAGACCCATCCAGTACTCGCCTCCACAGTCAATTTCTTTTCAGCATCGAACACAATGCCCGGCAGCGTAGTTTTGCTGTATGTGTTACTCGATGTATGGCCATTCCGATTTATAACCCTTGTCCTAGCTTCGGCCCCATGCTGATTGGAGCTTGGTTAAATGCCATACTTTATGGAGTAAATATTTATTATCAGGGTTGGTGGCGTTGAACTTAGCTTCTTTTTCGCAGATTTTAGTCCTTCAGGTGCTTAATACTAGCAATGATCGGACGAACCGGAGAAAATTCTAATTCTATTATTTTCTACATTAGATTTTTATGTATCTCCAAACATTTAAGAAGTAGGTGCTATCCAACAACCACCCATGTGTTCTCTAGTATTGACTTATAATTTTTAGAGAGGCCACATGGATGCGGTACTTCGTAAGACAGAATGATTGCTATTCGACCCGACCCTGCTCTAAAAAAATTATCAGGTGCTTTATCTCCTCGTCGTAGAAACTCTAAACACAGGATTTAACTTGGGAATTGTTTATGAGCCCCTTGTTCAACGCTATGGTACGTTCCCCAGTCCACACTATCTGCTTTTGAGTCTACGCTAAAGGCTACCCTGTTTCAGGGACCGAGAGAGCAACGACAAGAGTTCCAGTTAGTGAGTACATGTTTTTTCCAGCAAGTGAGGGCTAATCTGACCGGGTATCAGTGCTCGAGACAGGTGGGTTGAGCTTGAGATAATATACCCTCTCCTTTGTTTCTGAATTATCTTCACGGACATAGAACCGATCATGACGGTATGATTCGATTGTAGTGTGCGAGGCAACGTCTTACGAATTTCCTAAGGTTCTCATTGCTTCCCCCGTACAACTTTTTATCGCCTGGCGTATTAAGATTATCAGCGGGTCGAGGCGGATGGCCGCACTTATATCCTTCTTTGCTATTGCCTCGTTTGGTAAGATTCTAAATAGACGGACATGGGTAGATTGTCTGATTCCGCCTTAGCTGGAGGTATTGTCGGAACAGTAGAAAGTGCCATCAAAACAGACTATAGCCAATTGCAAGAATTCAAAGGGGCAGTCATTACGTGGTTAATAGCAGCGGCAGCAGCAGATATTCTCATTACAGGAACCCTTGTCTACTCTTTAGTGAGTTATATCCTGAGAAAAATGCAATGATACTTATAACCTTTTTAAAGCATAAACGGAAGACAGGAAACTCATACAGTGATGCTATGGTTAATCGCATTATTCGTTGTAAGTTGCATTCCTTGGAAAGGCATCCCGTGGAAAGTGATGAAAACCACTGAAACACCTTTAAGTAACTTTGCAGACTGGAGCTCTGACCGCCTTGTTTGCAACTGCAGATGTCGTTTTATTCTTGGCTGTCCCTGTAAGTTCCTAATGCCATTGGAGTCTCATCTCAATTGATCATCTCATTAAATTTATCCTATCACTGTAGCATACTACACTGTGAGTGTTGAACAATACATAAATCTCCCAGTCTACTCATCACTGACATCCCACTAGGAACTTCATCTGGGATTTCCCTCTTTGTAAGCTATACACTAATGCTTTGCTTTCAACCTTGAATGCTCGGGCTGGATGGTCGAATTTAAATGGACAACCTCACCCCAACAATGTTTTGTTCGGGACCCCTGCGGTGGAGGGAAATATCAACGTGAGTCTATTTGCTGTCTATGTCACCCGCTGATTACTAAAGTCATATTGAAAAATTATGTAGAGCGATTATAAGCACCGTCGTAGCATTGTTCGTACCTCCATGTTTAAAGCCAAACAATGTCTGATTTTGTTTGGATTTACAGTATACTTCAACAACAATTGAACTCAAAGTTCCCACTCAGCAGAGCATGAAGGACGTGACCATGCCGGACGATTCCATTAGCATGAAGTATGAACTTCCTGACTTGGAGGCAGGTGGAGCATCTGAGATGTCCGCAACTGTGAAGGAGGTAGAATCTAGCTTGGCTGGGAGCTCTAGCTCAGCATTTTAATCCAGATTCGAGTGGGAACTGATGCATAGAATTTCCGCAATGTTATGATCTATTTTGTTGTACTTACTAGGCATTGTATTTAAGTTAATTTATTTTGATTATGCATCAATATCTTCAAATATATATGCCCTCCCATAACAATCATCAATCATGACTTGAAGACAAGAGCCTGAGGCGCGACATTCTACGATATCGCATTGACATATTACAGTCAAAGCTCTTCAAGTTCGGCGGAGGAACTCATTATCACAATATATTTTAAAAATGGATTAGGATTCCCATCGGTGGGATGTACAAGGAGGTGGAAGAAGATCACTCGATATAATCCCGAGTTCCAAGATATTTTAATTATTTTATGACGCAGGTCACCATATAAAAGCGTGCTCACAGCTGTTTAAGTCAAACCCAATCATTATTCATCAAAGTATGTACAACATCATTAATCCCAATGAGCTCAAATAATCGAAGCTAACGACCCAATCGAAAAGGATCCACTGGGACACACCAACGCATTCACAGCAGCGCTGGATAGTTTGGGAATGACCGACGCAGCGAGGTCGGCCAGAGATTCGCGGCGGTGT
>KN837276.1:102332-126495 GCA_000827215.1 Sphaerobolus stellatus SS14 | reverse complement strand
GCTGTACCGGCCATCTCCAACTCGGCGCCGACTTGCATTTGGAGGAAGACATCGGCTTGGATGACCTTTAGGTCGATGCCGAAGTTGAGCTGTGAGAGGTAAGGTCAGTATGCAATGGTAAGATGGATGAAGAATAAGTAGGAACGTACACGAGGGATAAGGAACGCCTGAACTTTTCCTTTGAAGTTCGCACCACCGTTAGCGATCGACATCTTCAACGCTAAAAGAACCAGAATAATCAGCACCGGATTACACCACACAACGCAATCAATTCCACGCACAATTTTCACTCTGCCCCGGCTTACTGGTAGCCTTACTAGCATCCTTATCATCAGGGAACGTCATACTAATCTCTCCAAAGTCGAAATCGGCTTTGACGTCCATCTGGGCCGCGATATCCAGGTCCATCACAAGTCTGGCTTGGAAGACGAGCTCAGGACCGAGAGAGGCGATGCCGGGAATTGATAGGCCTGGGAGGCCGAACTTGAAGAGGTCGATGGGGAGGGTGTCGAGTTCGCCGGTGGCCTCGAGCGCCATTCCGAAGGTGGTGTTGGCGGTGCCGGTTAGGGTCGTGAAGACGGACATCTAATGAGGAGACTGAGCATGAGCATGTTGTGGAGATGAAGAGAAAAGGTACGTACGTCTTTAAGTTCGAATGGGACGACAGTACCAGCGAGGTGGTATCCATACTTGACTTCAGCATCCATGTCGACGGCCATGTCGAGATGGACATGTGCGTCGCCGTTGGCCGATCGTGTTGAGCATGAGATGTCGGTGTCGAGGAGAGTGAAGTTGTGGTTGAGCTGGAGAGGGACGACGCCATTCGTTTCGGTCTTGTTGAAGCTCGTTAGGCTTTCAGCGGCTGTTTGGGCGATAGGAAGGTGAAAGGAAAAAGTAAAAAGGGGAATCAATGCCAAGTCAGAATTGGTTGATATGACAAGAAGAGATGACAAGATCAACATACCGTCAGCAGCTTTAACAGCAACAGTAGCAACCGCTTTTCCCGCATCAACGACCTTAGAAGCCGCCTCGGTCGCAACACTCGCAACCGCACCAGCAGCCTCCGTCGCGACGCTAGCAACGGCAGATGCAGCGTTGTTCGCGGCACTAGCGACGTCCGAAGCGCCGTTTTCGACAGCCGATACTGCTTGGGTGGCGACGGAGACGACGGCGGAGGTGGCTTCTGCCACAGCTGTGCAAGGTCTGGATTAGGCTTTGATTGTTAGGGGTGAGGAGAGAAGTACGTACTGCCTTGGATTGCATCACCGAGGTCGCTGACTGGATCAAATGAGAGAGATGTGAGCTAATCTAGGATAGGGATTTATGAGAATGTACGTACGGAAACCACGTCGTTGGAGATGACGTGCGCGACCGCGTTTGTGGAGGTCGTTTTGACGGCGAGCCACGATTGGGTGGGCGGCGTTCGAAGATGTGATGGCGAAGTTTAGCTTGCCTTTGCTAGAGGTTAAGTAGGAATAAGATAAAGATATACTTAGAGTCAGAAATGATGTAGCATACGTCTCAGGAATGCTCTTGAAGTCGAAGTCCAAAGTTAATCCGCGGACGGCTACCGTTTTAGGGTTGCCTTTCATTGTGGCCAGGATCGTCGCAGGGATCGTCGCGTTTGTGGGCTCGAAAGTTGACTTGACGCGAGCGAAAGGACCTTTAGCACACTACATCAAGGTCAATAAAGAACGAGATAACACGAATAAGCGGATTATACACACATTATCAGGTAGACGAACGACCGTGTTATTGGCACCGTTCTCGTATACGTGGTTGCAGAGCGCGACTTGCGCTGGTGTACCGTCGCAGACCATGAGAAGACTGTGCTCGCCGTCTGCCCATTGAGGATTGCATTGCCAGACCTTCCAGCCAGCAGCTTGTGTGATATCTATCAGAGAAATGTTCGTAAGCCAAAATTACGACCTAGACTGAGGAGACGAACCAGAAAGAATTTGACGAGAGCCATCCTGCACGAAAGAATCGTCAGCGAAATAGCGTCAGTTAGAGCATCCATGTAACTCACCACAGCAAAGGACGAAGACGCCGTGTTATCATCTCCCGAATTCCAGTCGTACGAACACTTTCCATCCGTACATGGGACACTCCAGTCGTTCAGGGCCTTGACGCGTAAAGAAAGGGCGACAGCGATCAATGTAGGTAATGCCAGCATTATCTTGATTGTTAATTAGTGAATTATTCGTAAGATAGGTTAAATGGGAGTGTAAGGAAGCTGAAAACGGCGACTTGCGCTCGTTGAAAGATGGGTCGAAAGCGAAAGGGAAAACCAACGAATATGAGACATACCGCTGCATTATATACCACCACCCTCGCTCGACAGCGACTACACTAGTGCTGACATCGGATCGCATCTTTGATGATGGCGGTGTACAATGTCTTGGGTGACAACGAAAGATTGAATTGGCAGTGTAAGATTGTCGAGATTCAAGAGTTCCTGTTCAATTCTGCTATTAACTGGTAAGAAAGCAGACATAAGCCGAGCAGAAGAGACTTACGGTGATTAGTTGGAGATTATACATTGTCATATATACGTTCGTATAGACATATTAAGCTCCGTCTTGTGGTCTTGAACAGCAATTGGATATCTGATACCTGGATGGGTAAGAGCAGGGTCGATTAAAAGGCACATCAACATCAACTTGCGGCCGCGCTAGCCTCAAGACCTTCAGCGATCTTTTTGCGGTCGGTGATTGGCTCCGCTTTATGGTGTCCCGGAGTGGCTAGCTCCATTGCCGAGCTAATCCCGATGTCACAGTCATCACGCCTGCCGAAAATATAATCTTAAGATATCTTAGGATGATTCCACAGCTCAAAGGCTCTCCTGGAAGACTGCTTGTATGGTGAAATCTAGGCTCATTTCCCTGGGGATTGCTACGTAAGTTATATAAAGTAAAATGATACACGATAGTCTAGAATGGACACGGCGTATGGACACTCCTGCCTTTCAATTGCACCGCTCTCTAACACCGACTTCGACCTCGGCTTTAACACACTAAGTACAGAGATTATAGGATAATCCTCCTTTTCTTCTCTCACCCCAATAAGATTTTTAAAGTAAACCGTAAACCAACACAGTAAGCAACAGCCACACAATATGCAGGAAGCATGAAATGTCGACAACATTATTAAAGTCTTGTGGTATAGTTAGTGTAGCATTAGCTTTTCATGGGACGTGAGGCTCCAAGTTCAAATCTCTGTTGTGTCAGTTTTGTATTGTCAACACTCGCTGTTTGTTATGATGTTATTTTCTTATGTGGTCGTTTGACCGAAGGATCTGTGTTTATAAAAAGCAATGTAGAATTATTATTTATTGAAAAAAAGCAAGCATTAGGTTGTAGTACATCTTTTGAAACTTCCGCTGCATTGTTCTGTTCAGGATAGACATTGATAAGTTTGAAAAATTCGCAATATTTGTTGCAACGATGTTTGAGGCAGAATTCGTTAAGCCGAAGGGAATATTTCCGCGAGCAAATAGGTCGTCACCAAGGTCGCTACAAGAAGGAGAAAATTCTAAGCAAAAGATTTAGAATAGGAATGGGTGAACTTACGGGGAGGTCATTACTTGGGGATCAGTGAGCAATGATCTTCCTCCTTTTGAGGTATCCAACATGAGCGTGCATTGCCAGTGAGAATTAAACTAATACAACACGCACCTTGAAAATCACTGATAAATGCAAGTCTACCCGTCTTTTCCCATTGGACATGCTGTGAGAAACAAAGGAATTCCGCACTTCCTTCCATCACAATCACCCTTAGTGAGGAGACTGCGGAAGGACTGTAGAGGTCTGGGCCGAAGAAGAGGATCGTATTTTTGCTTCCTTTACAGATGATGAGGCGGAGGATGAAGAAATTGGTAACGATGATTAGCGCTATAGTTTTTTACAAGTATTTCTCACGTCAAGTCCAATATTCATGTCCTTACACCTCTGAAGTAACCTTTTAGTCAATAAAATATTCTTGCCGTTACCATAATAATCCATATACCTTTCCTAAGTGCAGAACAGGCTGCTACTTTACTTGGAATTTTGTGGATGAAGATTTATATGCGCAGTATCTGAAGTATCCCAGATTATCCCTCGGCGTCGAGGTGTGACATCAGGATATCTCGGCAATGTGGAAAATAGAGCTGGCCACTCCGGGACACCATACCGCTTAATCATCACCGAGGCTCGCCTACTTTTTCAGCTCAACCTATTTTGCCTGATATCAGCTAGACAGCTTGGGCCATGTCGGGCATATGGTCCAAGTGTGAAGAATAGAGGTGCGAATAGCTGACCAAAGGAGAAATAGCTGACCGGATGAGGGCACGACGACTAGGTAAGAGCGAAAACTGCGTGAGGATTAAGCGCCGGAGCTCGGCTGTACGTACTGTAGTTACATGATCTACTGTACTCGAGCCGTACCTAAACCTACAAATCCTGACACCAAGGATATGTAGGTAGTGCCAAGACAATGTCATCGTGACCCTTTAATCATCAGGCAGGCCGATCGATCCAATGTGATCGACAACATTCAGGGAAATGGGACTTAGACGTCGTACTTTCCGTTCCGCCAGCAACAAAGGCATGTCAGATAAGCCTATGGGTCTATTCTGCGACTATTGGCTATCCCTCGGCTGAGCGAGCTACCTGTTGGTCTTGTTGGTAAGAGCCTGTGACTCCCGGGGTGGTCTTGGACAGAGTCCGGTGGCGCTGTGGGCAGTTGGCCGTCTGTTATTGAGAATAGCTGCTTAAAAGGTCCGTATTATCGTTATTAACATCGAGATTATGCGAAAAGCTGAAAACATCGCACTTTTCAGGCCGCCGCGAGATGGAGACAAGACCCAGTATATTAACCAGCAAGTATAAGTAATATTGATTGGGCACGCCCATTGTGTTATGTAAAGTGAGAGTTTCTCACCTTCAAGACCCTAATCAAATGTTAACTAAACATGGATTCAGGCTCCAGCAAACTTTGAGTCTTCGACCATATGGGGAAGGGTTGTCATGTTTGCCGAAGAGGAATCAGTTTCAAAGGAAGTATATTACAGATATATATTGTATTCTACGCTCCTCACAGCATGTTTCTTAATAGCAAATATATGGTTATTTGTAGAAATGTTTTCAAACATGATTTCCAGATTTGGTTGTGCGATTGTGGATTATTCAGCGAGTTGGAAAAATTCGCAGAGACGCCCAAACCCTCTGAAATCCTCCAACCTGGACATCTAATATTGACCGGCCAGGCAACGTCTGCAGATCACCTATGTAACTTAGTTGGAAATCAGACGGAAATTACATCGAAATTCAGGACGCCCCAGAAAGGTTGATTTCAGATTGTAAGGGTTCGGCTGTGTAAACCTCGCAGAAGGAAGACCAAGACCAAGGTCATATTGGGTTTCACGTCAAACGGATCACCTGTCAAAGCCTCCAATCGCAGAGGTTCGGCTTGCCCACCTCTGGCTTCTGCTGCTTCTTCATCCAAGGCCAGCCGACATTCTCAAAATAAACTCCCGCCGCAGCGTTGGAACTCCGCCTCGATCCCCTCGGGGTTTTATACCCTGGCGGCGGGACTATCACGTGCATTCTCTCTGAGCCTTATTTCCAGCCTCGAATTTTATTTCGAGGGCACGGGCCACTCAAACTCTACATAGTCTGTTGAATCCGGGCACTTTCCCGGGTTTGCCACGGATATACCGGTCCACTCCTATTTTTACACACACCCAACCTCTGTGATAATGCATTGGTGTTCCCCACAAGGTCCTGTGAATCTAAATTTATCGTAATAGGATATCCGATAAATTGTATCGAACTTAAGTAGTTGAGAGGCTATCCTCTCGGCTTTAGGATTTTCTCTGAACGGATACAATGGTTGGGAAGGGCCGGGCTTCAACACGATTTTAAGGAGCTTCGTAGTAGAATAACACCAACAATCTCTAACTTGGTTGAGTTCTGCTCTTTGCTGTAAAATACCTCGCACGATAATTAACGACTTAGGATTCTAATTCTCGACACTCGTTGTTACTAAGTATAAAGCATTCGAAGCTGTGGTTTCTTAGTGAATCTGAAGATTTCGTTTCTATATCTCAACCTTAGTTCATCTAAGGTAAAAGGACAAAAATTCCTAGCCCCACGCGGGGGTCGAACCCACAACCTTGAGATTAAGAGTCTCACGCTCTACCGATTGAGCTAGCAAGGCGACAATAATTTTATCAAATATACTATTGTCGTCAACGCAGCCACTCATAAGATTTCTTTAACATCCATCGAGCACTCACAAGCAATGGAACTGCGACGAAAGAACGATTAGAAGTTTGCTAGGAATGTTATTATACCTGGTGCTTTCTATTAATCAATCATATAGTGTAGCGTACTCCCGTACACCTGTAGTGTGGTCATCCTTACCAATTACAAAAGACGAACGAACGGCTTACACAGCCTAGAACGATCAATTAAGTTCAATAATAGCCTTAGTAACATTCCTAAGTAGCAGAAGGTATGATATGCATGGCTAGACTTATTTGGACTGGGATAATGGCGTCCTAAGTTAACAATATGTTATCCCCTGATGTCGGGACTAAGGATACGTTGAAAGGTACTGTTACTCATCAACTTGGCGCAGTGGAAGTGTGCAGGGCTCATAACCCTGGTGTCTCAGGATCTAGACTTGGAGTTGCTACTTTTTCTCAGAGGGTTTTTGTGGCTTTCGAAAATATATGTTTTATAAATGCGTATGTGGACTTCCAGTACTATTAAATTTATTCTTTTTACTTCGGACATTCTAAGTGAACACTAATAAATAGATTGGGAATCTTTGGATATGTACAAATAGGTCGAGAACATACTCTAGTTACATTGAGTACAAATAAATAAATCATAATAAAATTATTATTATTGACAAAAATATCACCATTAAATACCGATCAAAACCTCTCCCTACATTGCAACGGGAACAGCCTATAAAAATATGATCAATAACTCGCTCAAACGCTGAGATTAAAAACCAACTCACAGCAGATTGAGGCCTCTTCAGCTCTGTCCTCATAAATGCACATACGTCTGCAGACGTCATTATTTCGAATGTGGGTTGCAGGGATGGGTTGACAGAATTTCTCAATTTCGTCATAACATAATTTGCCCGCCTCACAACGTCCTCCGGTACATCCGGCCTACCCTCCTGCGCACATGCCTGAAGGAATCCCACTAAATCATATATTTCGAATAATCGTTCACCTAAAATCTCAATCGCCGCAATACCCCGCGCTTTCCTCTCCTGGATATCTCGAATGGCTGGACATTCTTCAATCGCCTGGGTATTGAATCGTACCCAAGCAATTTTAGCAATCGGCCAGCAATTCTTCCACAGGAAGAGCCATCCGTGCAGACGCAGAATAGCCGGAAGGCGAAAGCGTTGGGGACAAATAGTGATGACGCGTTCGTCCCAGTATTGGGATTCGTCTCTGAATTCGGAGGCGTACATAGCTTGGAGGAGGGGTTCCTTGACTTCCATTCGATCCGATGAAAGACATTCTCTTTGGGGTTTGTAGTGGGTGATCTCGAGAAGCGAAATGACGGATTGGATAACTTGATGCGGTGTGAAGAATGGAAGAGAGACTGCGCTTGCTCCCTCCAAAGATATCCCTTTGTCATCGCCGTCGCTAATGACGTGGGCGTATTCTGCAGACCAAGCGAGGTCTTCATCGTCTTGATTAAATATCGCCGGATGAAGCAATGCTGAGAGGTAGTAAAAGCGAGATGGATGCGCTTGGAGGAGTGCTTTGAGGTCTTCACATGTGATCCCTGTGTTGAAGAGGGCGATTCGCCGAAGATTTGGAAGATAGGTAAGGAGCTCTGTTAAAGTCTGCGTCGTAACATTTGGATTGTTGGATATATCAAGGGAAGTGATCGTTGGATGAGCTGTAAAAATATTGAATAATTGTCGGGATGGTAATGCAAATGTGGAAAAATCAATTGTCGTCTGAGGATTCCTCTTCAACTCGACTTGTACGATTTTTGAGAATAATGGATAGGCCTTTTCTTGAAGTGAGGTGTCTTCGCCGATTATTTTCTTCATGATGGCTATATTTCGAGGTGACATGAGATGTTCTAGAAAGTCCACGTGCATACTGTCGATGGCGCTAATTAGGACTGGCTTCAGAGATAGTTCTAGGAGTGATGGCTCGTTGATATTGATATTTTGTCCGTTCGACTCGACTTCACGGCCAGAGTCTAATGCTTCATATTCATGTGGCCATGCTTCTGCCAGCATCCCATAGGTCACGAGCGGTTCTTTTGATAAGAGTTTGATGCTCTCCTCAACGCGTTGATTAAATTGAGTACTCTCCTGTCCTGAATCTGAACAGCGTCGAACATAGTCACTCGCAGATAATGTTATACCGGATATATTACTGTGGGTGTTCATGAAGCAATAACGAGGATGTTCGATATCTGTCACGTCGAGCACAGTGATCCCGTCATTATCTGAGGAACACCAGTAAACCTGTGCTCCATATAAATAAAGATCGACCTACGGCCTTGAGTACTATCTCGATTAGCGGATAGCAAACTCTTCTTGTATGAATAATCTTGTTTGGGATCGTTGAAAGCTGTATAGAACGCAGATTGCAATAGGAATAGTCCGTAAGGTGCTGGTATGTCCGTTATAGAAGGTTCATGGCCGAATTCGCCATTCAATGAACGTATTTCTTCGCGTAAAATGAACGCATTTTGCGGCTGTTTGACCAATTTGAGGAAACGAGACGCTGTCTCCAGTGGGAGTGTTCCGTGGCAGCATTGATGCTGCAGAGCGGCGATACATCGATATTTGGCATGAGCGCCGCCATGAGGTATAACACGAGCGATAAGAAAGGCTTGGTGCCTTTGGCCCATATTCTTCTTCTGTGAACCGAATAGTGCGCGAATTTACTTTCAGTGAGGAGGATTGTGAGAACTGAGTATGGGATGGCGGTGCTAGCGAAGTTTGAGCGGAAACAATGGGGAAGATGGCGCCTTTGATCTTCATGCCGAGCTCGAGCCGTCCGATAACACATCGGGTTAGTAGGTAAAATTAGATGATCGAAATTATTATTATTTGACGTTCGATAGGGTAAGCCCAGCTGATATCTCTAGTTATATAACGAGAGATATTTAGCACCTTGGTATAGCTTAGTACTAAATATAATTTAATTATACCCGGGACACCTACCATTTGCCTGCTCCATTCGAGGTTTTCGCTAGTTTTCATGAGGCTATGCTAGCGACTTCCAGGGCTGAAATTTCCTTTTTTGGAATCCAGTTGACGGCATTCCTATAATAATATTGTAGGTTTCTAACGGGCTCGAGTACGACTCATAAATCATCCGATATTTGAATTCAGCATATGAAGGGGAAAAAAACGACGCATACCGCTGCCGCAGATCTTCTCATACATCAGGCATCAGGTAGCAGGATGTATCTGGAATGAGAACTCTCGGCTAATGATTCACAGTCAATGAACGAGAGCGATCCTCTTAGCATAGAACGTAAGCCTCACTGAATTCGATGAGGATAGCTCAGGATCCATCCATAAATTATTTGAATGTGTAGGAAAGCAAGCTAGACAGCATGAAGAATAAGAAGCCTAAAATAAGGTACTAAAAGGATCAAGCCAAATTTTTATCCATAAGCAGATAAGTTAGATCATACCTTTTCAGAACTCCATGTACCTTCTGGACAGATAGAACAATACGCCTGTTCGAAGGGTAACAGTTAGCTACTATGGAAGCGCAGAGTTGCTGTAAAGGGAAACATCATATTTTGGAGCTAACACATATTGCCTTGTCAAAATATACTACCAAAAATATCTCTAGAGACTCACAGAGATTTTGAGATTTCCGGGCAAGGAAGTTGTGAGGATAGAATTTGTAGATGATAATTAGGGAATATCATCTACGGGCTTCGATGGAGAATGAAGCCGAAGAAGAGGATTCCAAAATATTAAAGCTACGGACATTTTGAAGATCCAAATGTCACAGTCAAAGGGAAAGTCATCGGCTCATGATTGGTCAAGTGCTGGAGAGAATCTGGTATGTAGACACTGCCGGATGAGTTTCATTAATTTATAAGGTCAAAGTATAAAGAAACATGCCCTCAATTACAATTCATCGGAATGACCTAATATCCGGACTGATATTTTACCAGACTGCATAAACGATTCGAAAGATTCCAAACTGTCACGATTTCCACTTCCATTGGTTCCCACGGATAATGTCGCAAAAATCTTAGGTGCTTGATGAACCCGACATTCGTTTCAAAGATCTTATCAGGCCTTATCGAAACCTGACGAGGCCAGTGATCGTCTCTTTGATTTTCTGATAGGATTCAATAGGCGTTTCGGACCTTTGCGATAAATGCAATACTAACCGATACGTTGTTTGTGTGAAGAGTGTAATGACACGCGAAATGGAACAATAAAACGTTGTAAGTACTCCTGCAAAAGAATAGCCTCAAATCGTTCTATTACTTTGCTAAGGAAACCACAATGATTGTCGGGAATTCTTGTAACAAGACCATCTCATAGGATAGCATCCTATGAATAGTTGTGATTACGATTAAATGTGAAGATTTTGCATAGTAATTTCAACAGCACACAAAATAATTATTCCATATAAATCACTTTTCTCAACCAGTTTTCCTAGAATTTCGTCATGAGAACAATATCCATGTAGCATTTTGGAACTAGCTAGATAGGAGGTAATCATGCGAAAGATAGGATGGAACGGTTGTCAATTCGGAGGAAACTCAATAATTACATTATTTTGACGGATGTTGCCTTCACATTCCTAAAAGATTTTAAAAATGAGAGAATCGAAGTGAAGGATCTACGGGTCACCAAGACGATGAAGATTCATACCATAAATCCAGAATCGATTGAAGGGATCGATTTGTGTCATACATGGTTTCAAGTTGTTGGATGTTCAGGCTCCTAGTGAGCTAATGCTTCAAATCGTAATGAAAGGGCAGCCGACTAGTAGATCAAATCTGACTGTCAGATGTCACAGCTAATACGACCACCGTAAAACGCACAATGACATAAGCTGGGCGCTTGCGAATAATTTGCCTCCGTGCTCTAGTAGACTGTGTTGTCGACATGCGGACATCATGCTGATATAAATGTGTAATTACCGTGTAGCATACATTGCCTTTCGATTACAAAGACAAAAAACAGCCTGGATCATCCCTAAATACATGAGTCATTCCGGTAGTGCCATCCTAATGTATGAAAATAAAAGTATTGTAAGAGGTGTCGTGGTGTAATGGCTTCTCGTTTCAGGCAAGTAAGGGTTTATTGTTCTTGATTGGAAGTTCGAATCCGCTTGGTGTCATTTTTTTCATTCCATTTTGCCAAGTTCTCCCTTTGAGCTAAGAGATTTGTTTGTCCCCCCTTTTTATAATTTCTTGCTCAATTAATTAAAACCGCTCCCAGTATTTTATGCCTACTCTACTGGATATTTCAGCCTTAATACATGTCTCTCAATCATCATAATAAATATAAACCACAACAACAAATAGGTATATAAATGTACAACTTTCGAAAATATATTTACAACTGGAGTACAAACTCACTCCATGTTATCACCTTTTTCTTTGCACTTTGTGTGAGCTTTCAGAAACAGTTAAACACCTTGTTACACGGTGAATTACTTTGCGTTGGACTTGTGCGAAAGGTGATAAGCGCTCAGCTTATGTCATGATGCGTTTTACGGTGGTCGTATTGGGGATAATCTGTCAGATACTGCGAACCTTTGTACCCAATGAATATGATGGGGGAGTAGACATCGAAAGATATAACATTAACGTGAATTTACGTCGTTCATCATGATGGGTAGACCAGCTAGACGTAACAGACTGGTTTGCGCCCAGAACCAACGGAAAATCACCAGAGGTATATCCTACAAGTTGTCAATATCCTGCTAATCTATTGTAAATATAAAAGCCACCATGTGTTTTTAAAATTGATTTCCAGCATCGTCTTCGATAAAAAGTAGCATTTAGAAAAATAAATGGAGAAAGCCCGACTGAAAACTCCAAAAATGCACCCCGCCGGCCAGTGAACCCGCCGTCGAAATCAACTACTTAGGCTGTACTTATCCTTTAGCCATCCCTTCACGGGTGAAACACATCAGTTTTAGAGAATAAGAACCAGCATTTGTTTGGGAACGCGATACTCTTTTCTCTTTGCTGTCCAGTGGCACGGGGTGAAGTGAGGAAGCGCGGTCCCGAATAATCGGCGACATCCGACGAGTAACGTCACCCTGCTTGGACTCCTCGATGAAATCCGCAGAATCTCAAGGAAAATATAAATATTGGAAAGGATTCGGGAACAATTAAAACCCTGTAATATAGTTGATATTTAGGGAGATCCGTAAATATTATGCTGTCAAGTAGCACACCCCGCGGCTCTCAAAGGCGGACAAAGATTATTACAAAGAAACCAAAAATCACTTGGATTCGTCAGGGAGAAAATCACATTAAATTAAACAGGTCGCATGTTCGAGGCGTATCATGTTTCAGTACCCAACAAAATAACAAAACAGATCCCGCTGTGAAATATTGATATCATGATCAACCGACATTAAGAGGTAAATATATCGCACAAGGTTTATCGAGCCAATAACAGAAGTTATCGTATTATCTTCCCGTTGACACCAGTAATCAGACCCTGTCCTTATAGCATTTTCGGATAAATGGCCAGATAATATGGTTTAGAGATGGACATGGGGAAGATAGTCTAAGGTAGTATGTACTTATGAACGAGCAGGACGGTCTCAATTGCAAATTGTGGGATTTTAATGAACTGCTTATTTATGCACGAGCAACGTAATAAGTACTCGTACCTTTTCAGTCTTTGATCCTTATATTCTGACGGAGAAAAATCCTCACTGTCATGGTTTGAAGTGTGATAGTTAACTCGGGCAATGCAGTTCTATCGTCGCTGGAAAGGGAGTCACATACGTGGAAAGTTTCGAGAAAATATTTTGTCTGGCAAATCTAGCCTGTCAGAATTGATGTTGTCGATCATCTCTAGAATCTCCCAGAGATTCTAAGACTTCTGGCAGGGATGAGGCGAATGCAGAATTTGGATAGAAATGCACGGATGTCCTAGGTGGATGCAGAATCAAAGGTTGAGCAGCCCGGGGAATAGTAGAAGGGATATTCGGTGGATGTTTTGGGTGTCGTGGTAGGGATAGGGTCCACAGGTGCCGGGGCCTGAAAGAGTATAAATTGGAAGAGATGTACGGCTGGGTAATCATTTCATAAATTGTGAGAGAAGAGAGGAGTAGTGGGGAAAGATAGAGGACCGATCAAGTGAATTTGGGAGGATGATATCTCCTCATTCTAACAGACGACTCCGTAACCAACGGATAACTTCATTGTTGCGTTCACGCAAACTGGGTTTGAGATTTAATTGTGTTCCTTTCAGCAGTACAGTTACGCGAGATAGGAGTTCGAGGTTATGAATCTGAACTCTAAAAGAATAAGTGATCACCTTAAATCATATGATGTTAAAATGTCAAAGGAGGCCCTCTTATCTTTGATTATGTTTGGAAGATAGAATAGAGAATCCTGTGAATAGTAGCGAGGAATATTTCAGTAATTTAAATAAAATTGATACCAGGATTATTCTCTTGAGTCACAACGCACTATCGAAGAATACCAGTCCACATCATGATCGGAGCAGGAATTTCATGGATACGGTGGATTGAAGGCAATCAGCAGAAATAATGATAGGGTGAGCGTTTATGATAGAAAGAATTCACAATTGGTAGGTAGACAGATATGACCTCCAGGCTCCATATTGCTCAAGAAACATTATTAAAGGAGTGGATAAGGGTGGGAATGGACATTTGGATCCGGAATAGGAAGTTTGACCCCCTTCACTCTTCAAATAAAGGTTAAATCAATAGAACACCTAGGAGAAAAACCAAGGATGTATTGAAGAGGCTGATCATACCAGCTTCCGGCACTCGATAATGTGATTCACCATTATAACGATAACGCACGATTTGGAATTGTACCAGATGAGCATGAGATAACTTATCGCATGTTCATCTGGGAGACATCGAAGGATATGTCAGGTTGTTCAAGAAGTAATCCAGACTCGGATACACATTACAGAGTAGGCTTTGTCTCCTTATATACCAGAGCTACGTTTATTCATAGTAAATGACACATGAATTAGGTGTCTCACCGACTCATTATTGATCCTTATAGAAATTGCAGTGCCGCGAGAAATGTCATTTAACGCTTCTAAAACCCTCCAAATCCTGTATGCACAAGGTAGCATTAAATCAAATTCGATCTCTCCGCTAGAGGAAAGCATGTCTTCCTCTAAAATTGTGAGGGGACAGAGAAGACTCCAGACTCTAGCCTATGATTGATGGAAACGATTTAAGGCCAGACACATTGCAGGAAAAATTTAAAACATCACGAAGTTCCCCCGCTCCTATCCAGTCGAGCTAGCTCACCAGAACACCAATCCACATCCAGGCTGCTCTTTCATAAATTGCTGGAATCCGGCTGCAGCAGCTGGATCCGATAAATGGGATGTGATTATGCCAAGGATAGAGTAGGAAGATAGAGTGGTGTTATTGTAACTTAGGAGAAAGCCCACTGTGACTGCGCCCCCGCGGTTGTAGATAGGGACCTTCGCTCCTAAAAAAATCTGAATGGAAAACAGGATGAGATAGTCCTATTACGGGCGCCGAAGAGAGACTGGCACTTCTTCAGAGCAAAGGTTATAGCTCTAGGAAACCAGGGAATAAGACCAAGTATGGCTTGAAGGGGTCTATCATATCAGTTTCCGGCGCGCGGTAATGTCATTCAAATTGCAATGGAAATATGGGACTGATTTTACGTAGGGAGATACCTTAAATTTATCATTCAGCTTGTATATCTCATGAAAGCAGAATAAACTTGACGAGAGAACTAGACACCGAAGGATGTATAGCCCCTAACATTTTATTCCTGAAGGTACTCGCCTAAACATCACAGACAAGTAGGTATGGGCTCGAAACGAGTGAATGATCTTAGAGAAATAGGAAGGGTCGGAGAATCCAAATCGAATAGGGGAGAAAGATTTAGAGCTAGTAGTTAAAGATGGACCACCCTATACTCTAAAAATCCTTGACAAGCTAGATCGAGTGAAAGAGAAGCAGGATGTGCTGTCCTCTTTCCTGCCCACTTGATGAAGGGAGAGAGGCAATAGACATATGCCCGATAAGGCCTACGCTGTCTGAAGGAGACTGCAAAGATTCAGAGACTCATATGACGATGGAATCTGCCAGTGCTCGATTCTCACCTTGCGGACGTTTGCTGTCAATGGGTATTCAAAGGACATGCTCTCCTTTCAAATTTTGACAGCGCAGTCTACGAAAATCGAGCAGATTCGAGCATTAAATTTAGATCGCGTCGTACAGATCGGGTTGTCTAGTAACTCAAACACCGCACGGCATAGTTTGAAATTGGTTGGAAATTTCTCCTTGTTTTCAGAAGATTAGCATCTTAAAGGAAAAAGACAGATCTTCCTCTTAGATATTGATAGCTACGAAAAACATAGGCATAAAGACTGAATATACTGAGTAAGACATACAGCAAGTCAATGAGTCTTCTATTCCTTCACATCAACTTCAGCAAGCCCATATCTTCCTAGAAACTACCATGATAACCACATCAATGTAATACTTTTATCAATAGCTGAATGCGATGGATTAGAGGTGATATCCCAAAAGATAGGGTGGCCCGGACACAGTGGAAGATGTACGATTACGAGTGCGATGTCTAGAAAGATATCTCTGTAACATTCCTCGAGGGACCTAATATATTAAGTGTTGAGATTCCACAGTTCTAATGATAAGGCAGATCCTCTTATGAAGTATTGAGAGCAGCGAAGATTATTTAAAAGCGAGAATATTGCAGTAATAGTTATGCTACATCCCAGTATCATTAGTGATTATCCTCCACTTCCGTGTGCGCATTATCCTCCTAGAATCAATGTGAAAACCAAAGCTGTATGTCATTTGAAATAGCTGGATAGGAGGTGATCATGCGAAAGATAATGGGGTGATGCGGTTATGAATTAGGAGGAACTGCGAGATATGGACTTCAGGTCAAAATCTCGCAGTGAGATAAGATACAGCCCATGTCGAGCCTAATGATTATGACACGGCTGTGATTTTGAAAACAGAGAAGGCGATAGAGGAATAAAAACCGAGTATGAATTAACGAGATCAAGTATCCTGAGGATTTGATACCTTTTCTTTCTGTGAATTAATGCTTCCAAATCAACAGAAGGTCAGCTGACTTGAGAATGAAATAAATAGAAAATTTCAGTCAACTTTGGACCTTTGTACCAATGAAATATAATGGGGGAAGTGCACATCGAAGGATCTATCGCTCTAAGCCTTTAATATTTCATGAAATAATCCAGAGCATGACCAACTGGGTTTGTACTCGAAGCGAACATCAGATACGAGAGATACATCCTGTCGACATCCTGCCTCCGTTTCGCATAAAGGAATGGCACACTAACTCGATGTTCCACTGGTCGATCTAGTTTTCCCCGACGACAAAGATGACGGAACAGAAAATAAATAGCTGAGAAAGACATAGAACACCGAATATTACGAGTGTAAGCACCTGCGGAAGCGTCGACTGTTCCACTAGGTTACAGTATCCTCTAACTATCCCTTCATCCAAACTCCTAAAATAAGAGCCTAAGCAAATCGTTGTTTTGTGAACGCTCGAAATGTGCTTTTCTTTTCGCTATCCACGTGCAGAGAGAGAGAGGAAAGAGCTGACGACCCGAAACCGACCCGAAACGCTGGCGACAACGGACCAGCGACAAGTGACAAGTGTCATGGACAGGTGCGTCAATGCTATTCGGACCTCTCGAAGGTGGGTTCCAAAAAGAGTGAAATGGTAAAATCCACTCAATTTCGATGTATATATTGTGGTATAAACCTTCCCTCGTTGAAAAATCAAGTCAAACTTCTTTTATCCTACTTGGATAAGTTGAACAACAAAGGAAACACATACTGTCCCCAAATGATATCTGGGACTTCTCATATATAGTAGACAAGATTTTAGTGGGTAGGGCATCTGGCTTAAGGCCAGTGCGAGTCCCACACTGACAGCCTAATACTGTCGTGCATAAAAAGCATTTCCTCGTGGATTGGTTTTATCTTATGTCTTATGCTCTATGTTTTATGCTTTCATTTTGCAGCTAGGACTGGGAGGGCAACCCAGTTACTTGTCCCAGTCTCCATAGCTCCACCAAGAAAAAAAAAGTTGAACAACAAAGTATCTGTTGCTGATCTGTACTATGTTTGTAACTACTGGGGTGAAAGTGGCGCATTGTCATCATATGTCAAGTATTACAATACAGACTCCGTGAGTCCGAATGTCATAATTGAAACTCTCTTAGAATGAATAGAGACACCATTCTCAGAATTGTTTATTATATTATTTTACAGATAACCATCCGTGCTACCCACTGGCAGTGCTCAGTAGTGTTACTTACAGTAATATGAGCATATTGGACACTAATGGGATAGATATGTTATTATATCACTGATAAACCCGAGATTAATGTACTGATCCTTCATACTGCTATAAAGAGGAACCCCGGTGAGAACAATGGTCACAGCGGGAAACACCTGGATACCCCCTTAAAGGGACTCACTGATGGACGGTCAGTGCATGAGGCATTGCGATGCATGGGCATACACAATGTTACCATAGTGGTATTATCTTATTACTTTTGTATCAGTTCATCTAGTGCTCATGTTCCAGTCCCATGTTGAATTAGCATGCCACCCACAATGATATTTCATAGGAGTACAAGAGTGTCAATTAAATATTTACTGTACATATTGGTTCGAGAAATTGATGTCTTCTACTGGTGCCATATGCATTTCTATGCAAGTTATTTAAGTGTGCAGGCAATGGCTATATGGGTCATCTGCCCATTGCCCCAGTCATGACTCGTTTTGCACTCGTTTTTGCACACTTGCTGCCTCATTTTGTACACCTCCTGTCTTATTCGAAGTAACATTTGTACATGTATCCCTGAATAACCTCGCCCTCGGCGCTCAGTGTGGTGTGTTCATATTTGAAGGATCATGTATAAAAAGAGAACAGACTTGTCATAGAACAGCTTTCCCTAAATCAAGTCTCCCAAAGCTTCTAGTCACCTCCCTACAGTGATGCCCGAAGATGTTTTAATCAACCCTAAGGATGTACCCCTAAGCTTCAGTGACTCTGAAGGTCTCAATCGGGTATATGGAGAAATCAATACTGGTGATGCCTGGCATTACTATCAAAGTGTTATTGGACCAGAAGAGACTGTCAACCCTGCAATCTTGGCTTCAGATGCCACCCATGTAACCAATTTCTCAGGTGATGGCAAAGTACATCCAGTCTACATTTCTAGTGGACAAATTCATGGTGACTTGTGAAATCAGCCAAACCGACATGCATTTCTTCTCCTGTGCTATTTGCCTGTGTGCAAATTTGGCAAAACTCAATCTGAAAACACCACACAAGCAAAGACATTCCCAGGCTGCTTAAAAGCACGACTAATACATGCTTGTCTCAAAATTGTCCTGAAGACTTTGAAAGATGCTGGTCGAACAGCTGTTCCAATGGTTAATTTTTGTGGAGAGGAGCAAATGAACAGGGTTTTCTTGTCTGCCTGGATAGCTGATAAGGAGGAACAAAATCTGCTTGCCGCTCTTGGTGGAAATTCATGTACCACATGTGAAGCAGAAACTGATGATCTTGGTGATTCCTCTCCCTGCCAGGTATTGATTTCAGCTCTAAGTTCACATCTTGTATATTTATGTTATTTTATTTTAGCCTTGCCAAGCCAAGTATATACTCAAGAAGATTGCTCAAGTGAAGATGAAGTTCAATCCTTCCACACAACTATGGGACTTTATCAAGGAATGTCAAAATCACCAACTGGGTGGTGTTGATGAACCATTCTGGGATGACCTTCCATATACAGACATATGCAAAGTTATATGCCATGACACATTGCATGGATTGCATAAGGCCTTCAAGGACCATACTGCACAGTGGAATATCAACTGTATAACTCCCTTTGAAATTGACAACCGTGTACGGCGCCTTCCTAAGACACCTGGATTCTGACATTTCTCAGCAGGGATTTCAAAAATTAGTCAGTGGTCTGGACGAGAAGCCAAGGATCTGCAAAGAATATTTTGCCCCTTATTACAGGTGTTCAATCACGTGCTGCAATACGAGCAACAAGAGCAGAACTTGATTTCATATACCATGCTGGTTGGAAGAGTCTTGGTGATGATGATCTTCAACGAATGGAAGATTTCAATAAAGTCTTCCATGAAAATAAGCATGCTTTTGTGAAAACAGGGCAACATGGTGGACGAGAACAGAGCCATTTCAAGATCCCAAAAGTGCATGCAAGACATCATTATCGTGAAAATATACTTTTGCTTGGGGCACCCTATAATTATTCTACAGAGATTTCAGAACACTATCATATAGAAATTGCAAAGAAAGCATACAAGGCAACCAATCAGAAAGATTATGTCAAACAGATGCTTGTATGGCTCACTAGACAGGAGAAAATTTACTTACGGGGTATGCTTGTGATGGCAAATGGATAATTGGTCTCTTTCATCAGCCACAGACCAGGAATTTGATGGATTTCTCCCCCAAGACACTAAGGAAGAGCATGGTGATACCTCAGGGACACAACAGGTGGATGATCATATGGTTGATCTGGAGGATAAGACAGAGTACTCTATGACTGATTCACTTGTCCAGTCAAAGAAAATTGTGCCAGTCATATGAGGTACAAAGACAGTCAAACCTACAGAAGTGACACACACAGTTGCAACACGGCCTCACTACATCAGGCAATCATTCCAAGAGGTCATGAGTAAGTATGGAATACCACAATTGGAGGGTGCACTTAAAGAGTTTATCCTACACTTGGCCTCCCCACAGTCCCTTTCTGGTGCTGCTCTTCGTTCACAGCTACAGAAGTTCACCTCACTTTCCCTTTTGTGGAAATACCTATCGATATGGAACTGCTGCACTATTTTGCTTCCAATGGTTGGTTTTAATGATGGAGTCCCAGAAAAGCAGACAATACTTGCACATTTGAGAACTGCAAAGGACACAATTCCAAGATTCCAGATTGTGCTAGTTGACACAAATGTTAATGATCCTAATTCACAAGATGGGCTGCGAGGTGAGTCCTCTAAGCAAAGGTTAGACATACATATGAATTCACACTTTATTTGTTAGGGCTAAAAGTTGCTCAAGTTAAGTTGATATTTGCATCATCTGTCCTGACTCAGCATGGACAAAAGACGTCAGATATCTCTACCCAAGAGCCTAGTGAAAGAATACTTGCATATGTTGAATGGTTTTCAACACCACTCAAGGAACCCCATCAAGACATGCAAATGTATGCAGTGTCTCGCCTCTGCTATGCCAACGGTTGGCCTAAAGGAGCTGTTATACCACTCACCTCAATTGTACAGCCTTGTTATCTCCTACCACGTTTCAAAGGACCAACTGCAGTAGCACTGGATACACGTGCAGATGGGAGTGTCATGCAGGTCACTGGGGATAACTGTCTGGATTTAGTTGATGATTTTTGGATTAATTCATTTCAAGATCAGTTTACATATCAGACAGTTTTTTAGTATAGAATAGATTCAAGAATTGTTTCATCTGTATTTACTAAATACTACGGTTTCCTTAATTTGGAATTTCTTTTGCTGACACATGTGTTGGAGCTCAAAAACTGCTTGATAAAGAACACCCTTTGGTCCATCATATTGCCTTCCAACATCACAATCTTTCTGCTGTTTCAGAAAAGGATTGGTAATATGCTTAAATGTAAATGGTATAACAAACTTGTGGCCTGACAGAATTGAGAAAATACTGGAAAATGTCTTCCTCAATTCCTTCTATTTCCATGATAAGGTCATTGATGTGGCATCAAACAGAATCTCTATAATCCTGTAATTCTTTCCGCTTCTTCATCAACTTTCTGCCGCCCTTGCCAGTGCATAATCATCTGCCGTTAAGCCATCAGAGCTGCGTGAAGTGGGGGAAGAAGGCTGTGCAGATCCGTCTGTCCCATTAATTTCAACAACATTGCCAGAAGCGAAAAGGCCGGACTTCAGCGGCGGGGCTCGCATTGCTTGACCCGAAGCATTAAGAGGGCCACATGGCAACGATTTAAGCCTCTTTAATTGACCCAAAAGACCAGTCTGTCGTATTCTAGCGATAGGATATGTCCTGTAGTTGGCACAAGGCGTCCTTGGTACCAACTCATAAAGTGGCGTGTACCAGGCGGTGTTTGTGTAATCAGTGTGAAGCCGGGTAGCGGGCGCCGTTTAATGATATATGGGGACGGCGCCAAAGCCTTTCTCTTGATTGAAGGGCTTAGTCCTTGTTTGGAATCGTCTCCACCCCTATGGGAGTGCCGGCATGAAACAAAGGAGTCCTCGTGGCTGCAGTAGACTCGGATTTATCGCGGGATTGAGCTATCTTGTGCCGAGTTCCGTATTTATTCGAACTATATTTGACGTGATTGGGTTTAAGGCAAGAAGAACGTCGTACTCGGCGCGCCTTGTCGCGTAGGTATAACTTCAGGGTGCGTCCGAATGGCATACAAAACAGCTACACCACATATGAATTGAAATACACAATGCGAGAATTATTGGCACGTACCTTTCATGTTTTCTCCTCAAACAGTTGATCCTACGCTCTATCGCTGTAATATCCCAACAAGCCGACAATAGATGGCAACTGACTCCAGAGGAAGTTAGCTAAATCACGTCAGCGACCAGCTGCCTTATGTGGAGCACGCGTGTCTTAGGTAATGTTCGTCGGCATAGTGTCTGATAGTTCCATCTAACAGATATATTGAGAGTAGCACTAGATAGTGCTATGTAGCAAGTCGCGAGGCTAGGAAGACAATTAGCCGCCCGTGTCCACTTTCCTGATGCTGACACGGGCGGCTAATTGTCTACGTAGCTCTTCGATTTATTATGTAGGCTATATGGCTTAGGCTCGCAAGGAATCGCTACGCCTCGCTAGTCATTCAATATTGACTCCAAACTCATGTCGACCGAATCTCATTGGATTTGAACATGTCACGTGCAGTGCTCAGTGCACTCGTGTCTTGAGTTCGAACCAACACCTCAGAGAGGCCGAAGACCGTTTTTGACTACTTCTGACTCTACCGATACATATCCTTCAACATCTCAGTCTTTCTCAGTTTCTTTCCTACATATTGTCTCTACTCGGTCTCGATGTTCCTGCTCCACAGGTGATCTACGCTCTCCCATTTCATCACTACCTCTAGTCTTTGGCACCGGCTTTCTGATCATCTCCGGCTGTTCTTAATCTTTGGATCTCTGCTCTCCTCAGGAAAGTTGACACGAGCGGCTCAATGGCTTCCTAGCATGTCGACTTGCTAGATAGCGCTACCTGGGATAGAGCTGCTAGGGCTCGCTAAGAATTGGTAGGCTCTTCTTTCACTTTATATTTTTAGGAAGACTGCAACGTGCCACTTTCAACAAGTCACGTGTGGTTCTCACCGTCTTCGTCTCTTGGTGGAACTACCACAACACCCTCCCTATATCGAACTACACAGCGAACTAGATGTGTTCGATCTTCACCAAATTCATTCCAGTATGCACTGTGAGCCCTTTTCCGGTTTGAAATACCCATATAACCTGTCTGTGTTAGACGGGATGCCCGTCTAAAATCCTCAAGATTTCAATATTTCGACAGGTTTTGTGTTGCACTGAACCCGTTGAAAAACCTGTTGAATTTCCCCATGTTTTTACCACATTCAACGGGTCTGAAAAACACTAATCCAGTGAAATTCAACGGGTTAGTAGTGTATTTTCATCAGGTTTAATTCGCTTTTATTATTATTTTTCTTATTTTTCCAGATAGACTTCAAGTAATTTTTTTGATTTATTTCGCAAATAATTACTAGTAAATACAAAGAAGGGGGGAAGAGGGAATGGCAGAGGCATGCCCTAGTATCTATAAGCCCTGTCCAGAGATTTCCCACATACATCGGCTTTGAAAATATATCAAAGAGTATGTTAACAAGAAATATAATACTAATTGGCCTCTATGCTCACCTTGAGCCCTGAATTCTTATACAGCCCGGCCCACCGCTCATATTCCATCAGCAACTGGGAAGTAAAGAACTAGTAGCCAAAACATGGCCATCCGAGGAATCAGCAGAATCCAGAAGCATAGTGTTGAATCCAGAAGCGCAGTGTCAGCCAGAGAAAAGGTATTGCCAAAGAAAAAGGGTTGAGATCGAATCGAAACGGAGCTGTTGCCAGATATTATAGAGCTCGGGCTTGCATCCAGAGTTCAGGGGAAGCCTAAGAAACAGCATAGAAGGTATTGAGGCGATATGATTGTAGATCTGTCACAATCCTGTCGAGAGGATGGGTTGGGACGAGTGTAGAGTCGATCGTTACCACTCGAAGCGAGATCTGATGAGATATCCGTGCTGGTAGACCCAAAAATATTATTCCTTGGTGTGTCCCCCAGGGGCTTCGTATCAAGAACTATGTAGTATAGGCATTATGCTACACCTACGTAATATGAAGTCAACCCATGCCCACAGCGCCGCATATATTATCTGCGGCGCCAATTATTCTCCTTTCCTCAGTTGTTAACCTTACGTGCAACTGAGGTATGTCTCGTTTATTTATTATTCATATTTGTATTTTACTCATGTATAACGGTAGACTTTACTCTAGGTATAGTTATACATTAAAGTTGTTAACCTTACATGCAACTGAGCCTTTACTCTAGTTTTAAAACTTCGTCCTGTTTCTTCCCGTCTCGTAGGATTTTGAGCTGATCTGAGTGACGAACCAAGTTGCCATTTTCGTTCCGCAGCGCTTCCGTCTCAAACGACACCCACAAACCGGCTTTGTCCACTCTCATTACCCAGATATTGGGTGGTCAGCATAACTGTAAGCTAAGCTAATTGATAAGATTGTAACTTTGGAGTCATATAATCATGTCATCCTATCCTCTCGTCGTCGAGTCTCGTCACTCAATGTCAGTCCACC
>KN837275.1:263608-274435 GCA_000827215.1 Sphaerobolus stellatus SS14 | reverse complement strand
TTTGCTGCAAGCAGTATACCAGCGAAACTGGAGGTACCGCCTATACTGACACTGCCGGACACCACCCAGAAGACATTTTTGGCAAGAGCACCACCGCTGAGGATGATGCTTTGAGCGGGGGCCAGGTTAAGTCCGCCGGCGATTTGGAGGATCCAAGCTGTAGAGTGAATCAGTCGCAGCTCGCAATATGAAAAGATGCGTGAATGTACGAACTGTCAGCTGCTGATCCTGATAAAGTCAGGCTTGTAACAACGCTGACGGTAGTTGACCATGTATATAAACCAGGGGCAAGTGTTAGGCCAGTGAGGGTGCCTATATGTATAAATCTAAGACATCTTCATTCAAATAGGTTTAAATGATACTAACCGGCTCCGACATTGATAACAGCATTAGTCCTACGACTATTCCCGTCCGTGAAGGCGGCTTGCATGGCCAGCACGGCATTGCCAATATTGGAAGGCGTAGGTGTTGTAAAATCAGCCGCAAAGACCCTTCCGACTACCTGGGTGGATGTCGCAAACGTTCCGGAGGGATCCTCGGTGAGGGAAAACCCAGTAATGGCGGTGGCTGATACGGGACTGACGCCAATATTTCCAGCTATTGACAGAAAAGAAAGACGTTTGAGTAATCCAGCAAACAAATGCAAAATAATGTGAAAAGAATTAGAATTTTTACTCACTGATTACTGAATTTGGTACAGTCGCTATTCCGGTCTTAGCAAGCACAACAAAATTCCCAGAAGTGCCTAAAACTATGGCGGGAGGTCCCAATGCGAAGACGACGTTGGTCGCAGCCTGATAAATACTGGTTAAATATATTCTCTACTATAGAAAATAAATAAGGTAGACTTGAAACTCACGATGGATGAGAGTGCAAGAAAAACTTTGATGGCAAACATATTGTCAAAGAAACTTGAAGTTTGGAGTATCAAGTCTGGGGCTGGTTGAATGGTTCAAAACTTTAACACATAAGGATCGATTTTATAGAAAAGGTTGAAGGGAATCGTCGTCATTGGTGACGGCCACTGGTTGGGTAAAGGTCCAAAGTAATACTGTTGCGTGCTGACAGTGCAATTGTTTTTGTCTTTCAAGGGCCAGCTTAATTTTGTAGACCCGCAATAAGACCTGCGAAACCCCATAGAGTCGAGAAGGGTAGCTAAAAGGAAGAAGTCGTACACACACAAAAAAGTATAATTGGAGGTTGATTGATTCGGCACCCTCAGTCTTATCGGAAGCCCCAAATGGAAAAATTCAGAGCGTAGTACAGCCAAAATGCATGCATACTTTGTCGGGGTGGAAATGGTACTAGCCCATCATCGTGATATGGGTTCCTATGGGATCCCTCTGCAGCTACAGACTCATAAATTATAATGCCCCTGCCAGTCTGATACTGTCAACTGTCAACAGTAGCGCATGAGTGACATCCCAACACCGTGGCTTCATCGAAGAAGACATCGCACGGGTCAGGGGCAGGGCAGTGGATATCTATGGATATGGAGATGAGCGGATGAAGATGATTGGGTAGACATGTATTTCGCACGGGTGTCAATGACGTCGCCGCGTGGGTTTGATTAATGCGTTTGCCATTCATTATGGAATTGGTAAGTAGAAGTAGAAGCGAGAAGCTCTTCAGAATAAATTATAATTATACATCATGATCCAGTTTTCCCAGAAATCTAAGTTACTACACAGTTTTAGCGAAGCTCAACTGTAAATTACACCCAACAATATTAAATAAAAACAATGATACACACCTCTTCATTATCAGACCATAATAATATCACAACTCCGGGCCAACACGCGCAGTTCCTTTTCTTACCAGGTTCAAGTTTACGGAGGGAAAAGATGGCATCTAACGTCGATGTCATCCTATCCCCGCATAAATATACGCATGTACGAATCCATTAACGAGATCCATCATGCGGCATGCCTAGACATCTACTACACCCAAATCCATTAATGAGCGTCATTATGATGTATTGACCCCAATACCCTGTGAGTCCGAGTCCATAAAGCGAACGCCCGCCGTCGGACGACCAAAGCTTCTTACTTCCAACAGCTTCCAACCCAACAAACGGACAATGCCAAAGTATCTCTCGATCAATCGCAACCACGGTACACATATAGATCAGTTCCGAATCCGAGGATCCTCCTATTGTTAAAGCATCATCAATGACGTTTAATTAGCCCCATTATGAGCGGGACAATATGATTGGGTGGACGTGGGTGTGTGACGTCGACGCGCTTCATTAACGATTCATCTGCATAGAGTTTATGGTCCTTGTCAGATAATCTTTCAAGGTGACTGTCAGACGAATCCTTCGACCATGAGAATGCCTTTCCTTCAAGGTTGGTTAACTTCAATCGCTAGGTATACTAGTCCAATACTATTTGGCAACTTTATGGCAACTTTATATAATAGTCGAGGCTGGTACCCCTATTGATCACCTCCCACCATCCATCTTCACCTCCTTATGATGTTCCTAAACTACATATACATATCTTTAGGACACTCCAATTGTGGTTAGAGGTATTCGTTTAACTCCTCTAATTCCAAATCCGCCATACCCTTCTTTATTTCTCTGATGAATTCATCATAATCCTTATCGGGAAAAAGTTGGATTTCGCCCCCTCCGCTTAGCTTCAGCAATATACGCTCTTGGAAAAAGGCCCATAGTCGCCTTACCATAGCGGGCAAACTTGTACCAAAATAAGGCTGGAAAGGATCAGCTATGTATTCATACCTGGCAAAATGTGCCCATTGTATCACGAGCAGTGGGTTTGTCCCACTGTGAAGGAGGATAAGGCAGAGCCTCAGTCAACCGTACGCCGGGTTTCACATATACCCACATGATCCAGCACAAGACGAAATAAAAGGACCCCAAATCATCGAAGTACGTCTGCTTCTTTCCATCGAGAACGTATCTCAATATAAACCGGTAGGTGCCCTAAAGTACAAAGGAATGAGATTGTGGATTTGTTATGTAAACAAGATGAGTGACATACGACTCGAGTATTCTCTACACAAGGTGATTCATCCTCGACTCTGACAGCGTTGTCATAATCAATTAAAATTCCTGTCTCCCTCAGCTCCACATGGATTAATTAAAATATTCCGGTAACTGACATCCCGATGAAGAATGCCCGCAATCTAGTACAGGTTTCGGTGAGCTGAAAATTTGTTAGATTGGTCGAAAATAAACACTTGAACACATACCAAGAACTGCGTCGTGAAACGCGGGAATAAGTTCCTTGCGAGACGAAATTTGATTCAAAGTCTTTCCGTAAGCCTTCATGACGATCCTATTATGAATGCGCTCTAGTTTCAAATCTTCCTGGGAAGATTCGGTGATTTTGCGATTTAGTAAAATGGTGTCCAGATCGCCTGAATAATTCTTTCGGACATCTTCCGAGGATTGAAATTCGCAAAGTAAGACCTTTTTCGCGTGCACGCTTAATCACTGCGCCTTCTGATTTTTGCTAGGTAGGCTTTGTGCAATCCAAGCATCTTTAATAACATAAAGAGACTTCTTATCGCCTGCCCTTTGGGCAAGCCAACAGAATGTACCACGGTCAAGAAAAGGTGATTTAAGGATCGTATTCAGGATAGTGTAGTGTCGATTTCTAGATGAACGTCGTCCTGCTGTTCGCTTACATACAATTATCTGAGGCAAGCCCGCCTTGTCCAGGGAAATGCTTCTATCGAACCCAATATCTTGGACATTTGTGCTGCCAATTAGACATATAATTGTACAAAACAACTCCGGATTTTCATGACAATTGAACGGTTTGCTATAGACCGCGCCTAGACGGTCAGACAGATAAACCGTGCAAGTTTCTTGAGTTAAAAGCAGTGCGAAAAGGAGTCTCCGATTGTATTACCGTTCGAATATATCCGCAGCATTGGCCGCAAGTACCTCGCTTTCATTTCCTACACGTCCTACGAAAGGACTTCGATCGGCGAAATGCCCAGTACCGGAGACTGCGCCGGTCGCAACTTGTCTTTCGCCGTTACAAATTCAGGACCTGATCCTGCCAGATATAGGGAGGAAACGACGCGTGGAAGAGGGCTTTGAAAATAATTTCGTTTATACGTCACATAAAAACATCGTCGTTGTTTGAGCTGGCTGGGAGGACCGCGCCCTCGTCTGGACAATATGACCTAAATGAAGATTACTAAGGAGATGCAAAACAATAAATCAGAACTCACACGAGACTCATATAGCAGAATATCGTTCAGTAAAGTTCTGAACCGGTTGCACAGTTGCCTGTAATTTAATGGCGTCGGAAATTTCGACCATCGATGGGTAACTGAGTTATAGCTTCGTTCTTTCGCAGCTTGTATCTTCTCATGGAAAGAGTGGCGAGTAGAAAAAAACCTTTCCAAAAGGCAATCGTCTTGCTTCCAAGCATGGACCATCTCATCCTTGACCGCGTCCAGGTACTCTTCGCCATCTTCTCTCCATCGTTGTCTTGCGAGTTCTATTGACGATGGGCGTGGAATTTTGGGAATGAAGGCGCCGCTGGTATAGGAATCAGGAGCGAGACAGGAGACATCATCTTGTTCGTTCATGATTTGAAGCGACGGCGGTGATGAATATGCTTGGAAAGTTGAGTCACAAAGAACACGGTCATTAATATTGTGCTTGGTAACCGGTGACTGGCCTGGTGAGCCCATCCACAAGCACCTATTGCTTATTACCAAATAATCGGTGCCATCCGCCCACCCACTTATCCCTACGACTTTGCTGGCATTTTATCAAGTTGACGCCCGATTTATCGTTGGTGTGTGGTGGAGAACGGTTTACGTTGGTGGTGGGTCCCGGCGTCTAATTATAAACATCAATCATTGCGAGTTGATCGACATCCGTCAAGCACTCTGTGATGTAGTCTTCTGGTCTGCGCCTTATAACTACAGCTATCATTTAGCATCGAAAATCACATCTGAGGTTTCTATAGAGTATATATATATAGGTACGTCCGCTTCATCTCAAATTGACACAAGTCTCACGTCATGAAAATTACGTTCTACTTTATCGTAGACCATTCATACTCAATATGTATCACAATTTGCAATGTCACTAATTTGTCAATCTTTGGAGAAAATGTAGCTCGCGGACAACATGAAATATCAAAACTCTACTACAGAAGGCCCGGCCACGCTCAGAGCAAGAGAGTTGGTCTGGCTATTCTGCTTGGCCGAGCGTGTTCCTGCGTACTGGGAGACAAGCTGGAATACTAGTATTGTTAAAAGATTGATGGTACTGCTCCTGGAGGGATGTTTGACTGCTTCAGGGTTGGTCATGGTGAGGTTGGTGCTCGGATCCTATGGACCATCATCAGCACAGTAATTCACCGATTCTTCGTTCAATAGAGTCATTCCAGCCTCTATTTAGCAAGGGACCGACGTAAATAGTGAATATTAGGAATGCTCTAGATCTGCCTTGTTCTTAGACGTTGCAATAGAGGCTATAGGTGCGTCTGACCTTAGTCGTCAAACCTCGCTATTGACTGACATCTCATCCAGTTATATGGTCGGAACCGTATTAATGTAACCAGTATGCAATCTACCGTGAACATCAAGGCGTCTGGAAGGAGATTAGAAGAGGTATGTTGTTCTTGAAACGCATCTCATAACATACCTTTTGTACTAAAGACGTTAGGTACGGATCGTACGCGGAAATGTTCGAAGGGCTTAGAAGTATGCTTCGTACAGGGTTTTTCAAAGCATTTGTTCTTCGATAACAGCAGAACCACAGATGTTGATCAAGTATACAAACTTGTCCTGAAGGATGCATATGGTTGTTGCTGGAAGACTACGAGAGTTTATGGCACACCTGATCAAACTGTAATTAACGCTTCTGGTAGTGATGTCCTCAGTATCTGAGCTAACTTCTATAACAGAACAACGCGGATCAAGTCTCAAATAAGCCCAACTCTACACAAGTGGAGAAATGACGACGAAAGAATAGAATCCCATTACATTATACGGCATTGCAGTATGGCGTTGTCATCAAGTCAGGCGAATCAAATCCGTTGCAACACGACAGTGTCCAATGGCATCTCAAGCCGATCAACGGCAGGATGAGAAGATGAAGAGAGGATGAATGGACTTCGATTTGCGCTCCCGTACCAAGGTCAACACGGCGCTGATTCTTAAAGTATACCAATTGGCCACCAGAATCATCACAAGTGGTACAAGCCGACATATTTCCCGCGAAGTTCGACGTGAACAGCTACTTGGAGTCACCGAACACTGCATACTACTTAGTTGACCGGAAGGAGTCCCTGTTCAGATCACGTTGGCGATACGCGGTCAGAGCTACTTGGAAAGCAGTTCCGATGTTATTCTGGATCGCCGCATACAACTTCTGATGTTGTATCTATCAGCTTGGCGTTCCTGGAGCATTTACGCCCTCTTGTTCAAGCCAGATCCCAGGATTCATTGAAAATACGACCAATTCAAGGCCAAAGGCATCAATGATATTTACGTTGTCCCCGTGAATGACGTCTTTGTCACCAAAGCCTGGAAGGAGAAATTGGGTCCTAAGTCAGGTTCGTCTTCATCCTGGTTGTTTATTGTATATATTATTGACCGTCTTGTTCTACAGGCGTTCGATTTCTGGCCAATGACAAGGGTGCCTTTACATTTGTCCTCGGACTTCTCTTCGACGCTTCCCCGAAATTGGGTGGACCTCGAGCCAAGGTAACGTCCATTCCATTGTCTTCGTATACTCTTTCTGACTTCTTGTTTATAGCGCTATGCCTTCGTTGTGGACAGCAACAAGGTGACACATGTCTTAGTAGAAGCGAGTCCTCCAGATATCAAGGAGACGACTGCAGATAACGTCCTTTCCAAATTGTAATTTCCACCGGTTGTCTTGAGACATGTAGCATGAATGTAACTTGAAGTTCAATGAATAAATATCCACGAGATGGCCAGGAGTTTTAGCTTTGTACCTCCACATTTCCTAAGCTTATTGTGTTTATCAAATTAGGGTATAATGACTATGGGCGGACAAGGCGAATCGACCCTGCTGCCCACTCGCTTGTCAGAGGCCACTTTAATCCCTTATAAATGACTCAACCCTATAATTGCGGATTGATCTACTCGTCCTAACAACTTGTCTCGAGAAATGCTCCCAAGTTTCCAATTCCGCTTGCCAGCGACAAAGTCGCAACCTAAACGACAGGCTCAAGCAGAAGACTATTCGGTCATCGCCCGCGTCTCCGGATGTCCTTTACTGCACCTCAGCAGGCGACGTTATCACCGTAGAAGACGATGCAAGGTCGGAACTTCTTCATCCGCCACCAAAGAAACGAAGGTTGCAAGGCCAGCGGTCAGAGGACACTGTAATGGCGAATGATCACGAAATTGTCATTGACACCCAAGGTATATACTCCTGATCATATCCATGGATTCGGTCGCTTATGTTCCTTGAACATAGATGTGATACAGATACCCAAATCCGTCTCCATTGACTAGTGCCATCCTATCATGTAACATATAGATAGCCCTCAGCATCATATGCCTTATTGTATCTTCTGTATATCATACTCCTAATCATTATAGATCAACAGTAGAAAGTAATCATCGTGGCTAGCGAATATCGCCAGTTTCTGCTTCTTCTGCCTCTTGTCCTTATCGTCCTTATTCTTGTTACGACGCCGTCTCCGCGACTTTTGGTCTGAGCCAAAGCCTTGCCATTCTTCCTCAGGGTTTTCTCCAGCGGACTAGTACTGACGGGGTTGTCTTCATGAAGTCGCCAGCTGAACCGCCGTCGTCACTATCTTCCACTTTTCACCGGCCACTTTCACTTCGGCTTTTGACTCTGCGTCGGATGCTTCATCTTCATATCTAACTCTCCTAAGCTCTCGTTAATGTCATCTACGTCACTGTGTAATCTTCTCCATCGCCTATCGAGAAGTGTGAGATCACGCATTGAGCAAAGAGGAGACGATGACACTTACAGCCCAGAGCTCATCCTCATACCAATATCGCTACTGCTCCCCACGACACTCAACTTGACTCTTCTTCCTCCACTTATCCGCTTCTTCTGTCCTCGCTTGTTCCTTTGCGTTCTTCTTATATAAGAACTTGTGGAAGGAAATATACTACACGATACGATTAGTCCATCATTGATCGCGACTATATATTCACGAACATACCTGATCGACCGGTACTTCGCCTTCTTATTCTCAGGCTGAACCACGTCCGTCATAAGAGCTGCATGAAACATGCTAGGCTGATCCTCATGTCCCGCTGATTGCATGGCAGAAGCAGCTGTCTGTCGTGGTTTCCTTGGGTTGCAACATACGGGGTGATCTAGCAAACCAAGTACTTGCAAAAATCGATTCGCAAAGGCCACATTAAACGCGGGGGTGGTTTCGATCCTTCGAGAGCTTTAAATAACATAAGACATCGGGCTGGCCAACTGTGGATCCACTAGTGATGCATACAGAGGTTGATATAATCGGTCGGTGGTCGAGGGTCGACTTGTAAAGACTTACTAAATGAGCACCAGGACCTGTAACCTGATGCTGAACGTGGCGTCGAGTGATCCAGAATAGCGTATCTATGTACTTATCGGAGGTCCTGTGAACAAGAGTTAGATAGTTAGATGATCAAGAACAGAAGGAACATACACCAAGTTCTCTTATTTAGCATACGGGAATGCACGGTTGACGCCAGTAAGGATAGTAGATCCCAACTTGGAATTGTGGCTAAAGCTTGAGCTTGATGGTCCGGCAGGCGACGCGTTCCTCGGTTCCTCTTCAACCTCGTTTCATACTTCGCAAGACCTAGACAGATCTACGGCGAAGCAATTCCAGCATTGCGAGTGCTTCGTCTGAAGTGTCTGAAGTGCTCGGTACCACACAGGCAGCCGGCATGTCGGCAGCATCACATAACTCCCATGTGTGCGTCACCTGGTAAGCACCACCTCGGCAGTACCCGGACTGCTGCCTATTGGTCCTTCAAACGCTGTGATTAATGTCTATCCTTTGCTGCTCGTCAAACCCATCGCGTCCAGAAGAACTTCTTATCAATATCTGACGGTCTTTCAGCAAACTTAGGATCCCATTCGTCACCGGTCACCTCTCACGGTCGTCTAGATTCTCCGCGTGATGTTTGATGCGAAGTTATCCAGGTCCCAGGAGCCTCCTCGTCTCTTTAGCAGGTCGCTATCATTTTAGTAGTGGTGTATTAATACATCTCGGCTTACAAGTTAACTTTCTTGCTAGATAATATCTCTGTTTGACTCTTCCATTGGTATCTTACCAATCTCTACATATGTCATTTAAACCACTATGCTGAGAACTCTATGAACGGGAACAAACGTCAAATTTAAGCTCTTCGCGTAAGGCAACGGCAACATACAGGGGACATTATCATAATATGAGACAAACAGTTCGCTTGCTAACTTCGAATAGCTATATCTTCACCACGCGTCATCTCTCTCCATTCCTCGGGTATGTCAAGGTGCATACTTCTTCTCTCAACGTCTTGATATCACCCTTCTGATGAAGCATCACCGAACGTAACTTCATCCTAAAATCCTTCGAGAACGGTAAATTCTTGCCGCTAGTGTCGTCAATACATCTACCAATACATCTACCAATACATCCCATTTTATCCCAGTAAGGAGCATAGTTCCCAAACGATGTGCATCTTTCTATGCAGTACGTTGTCATACCATTGCTCTCTCTGATAATCTGACTTACATCTCGCAGACAGCACACTTCATCTCAGAGGATCAGATAATACCCACAACGACAACTTTGAAAGCACTAGAAGAATGTGAGTTGATCAGCCGCATACAGCTTTCCTCACCGCTCATCTCATACAGAGTAATTGGCTGCCGGTCAGTACCTTTCACTCAAAGACAGCATGATAGACTTTCATAGTGTCATCTTTGTCCTCTTTCTGCCTGAAATTGGAGAGGAGGAAGTAGGTGGTTCCGTTCTTAACCTGGAACCTGGTTGATGTGTCCGTCTGGCCTGAACCCGGGATACGTAAAGTAAGCATACGCCACTAAGTGATACTCCACGATTAGCAATGCTTATCGACAATTTTGGACTACAGAGTCTGAAGAGCGCGCATGTCATCGGGCAAAGATACCCGAAGATCCAGAACTCTGTGACCACCGTGACGTTGGAAACGTTGGATGAAGACCAGTCTCGCGAATCCTTCCTGGTGGACCTACTGGAGTGCATTATGCGAGTATGGACCTGATGTATCGCGGAGCTCATGCACGCTTCGATCTTAACGGAACAGTCCAAAAGTACATTGAGGTCCTTAACATCTGGCGTCCCATTCGCACCTTGACTTCCCCGCCTAATTAACCTGTACACGACGATGTTTCCAATTCCGACATGATAATATTTGTTTAGATAAAAAATAATATTTGAATGATGTGTCATTGGAGGTCATTGGCCCTATTTTAACGGTCCTTGATTAATGGCTCCTCGGTGAGCCAGGAACTTGTCGCCGCTACTGGATAGTTAGGCCTTTATAACAGCCTTCTGGACTGCCACCGCCGTTTGTGACAGAATCCGTCCATTTACAGTCGATTTAGTAATAAGAGTTACATCTTTTGCTGCAAGCAGTATACCAGCGAAACTAGAGGTGCTGCCTATACTGACACTGTCGGACACCACCCAGAAGACATTTTTGGCAAGAGCACCACCGCTGAGGATGATACTTTGGGCGGGGGCCAGGTTAAGTTTGCCGGCGATTTGGAGGATCCAAGCTGTAGAGTGAATCAGTCGCAGCTCGTAATATGAAAATATGTGTGAATGTACGAACTGTCAGTTGCTGATCCCGATA
>KN837275.1:247456-260828 GCA_000827215.1 Sphaerobolus stellatus SS14 | reverse complement strand
GATTACAATAATAGTTTAGGTCTTACTCTTTCTTATGCATTCGAATCTTGTCTACTTTGGAAATTCTTTACCGGGTTTATTTACAATTGTATAATCTCCTCGGCGTTAAAATGATGCTCCTTTATGTTTGAATTCACTTCTTGTTCCAAATTTACTCTTTTTATCAATTGTCCACATACCCCAACAATTCTGAGGAATATCTGGTTAAAATTCGGTCCAATTTTGACAGGTAACCATCATGAGAAAAATAAGAGCCCTTCGGTGTTCGTTATCATGATAATGACATAGTATTGATATCGCCGTCATGAGATCACCTTCAACCCACATCAGGAAAGTGGTCATGGGCGGCTAAATGCCTTCATAGCAGACCGATGTGCTACCTAGCACTAGCTAGAGTAAGATAGCGGAACGACGGATCCTGCACACCTAAGCGCCGGCCATAGGTCCCCTGCGCACACCCGATATTGCGCTGACAACAATTTAAAAATAAAAAAAGTAAAACCGTAGAATATTAAAGAAGATGTTTAGGCATATCTCTATAGTTTTACTTTTTGAAAATTTATTTTAATAAAAGTGTTATTTACAAAAAAAAAAAAATCTCGAGAAAAGCTTAAAAGCTCTTTTTGAGCCATTTGGAACATTTATTCTGTTGGGCCTTCGAAGATTTTGGCCGCTTACATAAGCGCTTAGCGCGCGCTTACACGGGCGTTCGGCAAACTCCGAAGGGCGCTATGGCGGCTTTGCTGGCATCAAGATCAGTCCACAATGAACGGATTTTGAAGCTTTCTTCATTCTAAACCACTTTTAAAACCTCCATTGCTTTCAAGCTTGATGGGTAGATGTAAAAAGGGGGTGCAGGCAAGGTTAAATAATCTGGGGCATCATGCCCAGAAGGTATGTGATCCCATTTTGCTTGAAAAATTTCAAAGGTAATAATTATTTTCCTGCCACAATTTAGTTACTCATGATATAATTCAGATTTGCAAATCAGTCAGCATGGTTTATGGATGCTTATAGGTGTGGTTTGGCTGGAGCTCAGTCTGTTTGGGCAAATAAAAAATATAGGGGACACAGGGTTATTCCAGACACTATTATGGAAGAGTTAGACAAAGCCAATTAATTGTATTTAATTGACCTCTTCAAATAATATTTGCTTTGATATTTACAGGCTACAACCCCAGAATTGACTTGGGGTTAGGGTAATTCGGAAAATTTGGCCGCCTTAACCCTAACCCTAGCGCTTAGTAAGCGGGCACTTAGGTGTGCAGGATCCATCGTTCCGCTATCTTAGGAGCAGTATGAACCGCTACACTCCGGCTAAACATTGCTAACCTACGAACGTCCGAATTTGTCTGCTTGAACAAGTCATGTGTTGTTACGTCCTGATACAGAATACACCTGGTAATCCGCGCAGAGGTAAGCCAATGTTTCCGGTCGGAAACGTCAATGATTTGTACTGAAGGGACTTGGCTTCAACTTGTGTGTTGCGCCCTGCATGGTCGTAGGTTGTCCCTACTTCAGAGTTCAAGAGTAGAGTTGAGAGTAAAGCTGAGAGGGAATGAAACCTGAACGGAAAGCAGACAAGAGTAGAGTTAACAGAGGATACGAGATTTGATTTCTGACTGAGTAAAAGTAGATACAAATGAGCATATTTAAATATAATTAACCGAGTGGAAAAACATTGGATAAAAAGATAATCAGAGATGAATCATAAAAAGATAATTGGCATATGATGGTGTGATGATATGCCGTGCGGAGCCGGTGGGAGAATAACGTAAATATTGAAGGGTCAAATAATCAGCTGAATGATAGACGAGAAGAGCACATGGTGTGAAAGATAAAACAGATAAGAAAGATCAAAGATATCCGGTCGGAAAACAAAAGGTTGAGAACAAGAAAATATTAAGAGTGAAAGCCACGTGGAAAGATAAACCGTGTGGAAAAGAGTCTGAATGAACGAATACAAAGTGAATGAGTCAAATGAATAGAACATGGATAGAAAATAATATATGAAGATAAGCCGGTCGGATCAAGACTTGACACATGTAGTTCAACTTGCCTTTGCTTTCCAACTTGCACCCCAGACCACCACTACGCCATGGTAAGCACAGGACCAAATCACCACCTAATCTTCCGCAACTGCCTTTGATAACCTCCAAGATGTCTGTTTATTTGTTCCGAATGCCTTGAATCACTCTGCTGCGCTGTCTGAGGCTCCACTCGCTGCTGTGATGCTGCTGAATCTCTTTCGCTCACAAACCTTGTGCAACTTGGGACCTCTCTGCTATACTTTGTACTAAGGCACCTGCACCATTTTATGCTCACGTCTATATCTGGTACTCGTGAGTCTCCGCCATAAATTCCCTCGAGATGATGGAATAATGGAGGTCCGTCGAACGAATTCTTCTCTCGACATCGATAAAGGAAATAGAATCTTTAAGTCCTTCGACTAGAAATTCTCCGTTCGTTTCTACAAAGAGTTCAAATACGTCCACCTCAAACAATGGGCAAAGTCGCAGCGGGACCAATGCTTCCAGTAAGGTGCATTTGGATCCAGAATCCCGGACGTTTTCGACCTTGAGATGTGTTAATTGGGGCGTTGAGATACTTTCCAGAATATGTTTGGTATCCTGTAATGAAGCAGATATGAAGTGCAACCGTTGGAGTCGAAGTAACGGAATAGGGACGCTACAGGGGGTGTATACTCCATGGTGTCCTATAGATGGAACAACGAATTTGAGGGTAAGAAGCTTAGGAAGGTGTTTTAACATATCCACACAGCTGGATGTCTCTCCCATTAACAATGGGAAAATAAAGTCCAGATTTGTAAATTCTCCCATTCGATACTAGAATGGCGATTCCGGTATACGAGCATGCTTGAAAGCCCCTAGCTCAAACCTCAGAGCTCCAACAATATTCTGCTCCAGGTGCAAACGTCTGAGCTGTTGAGAATTCAACTCTACTTCCGCCAATCCGGCTAGCAGTTGACGTATACGATTGTCAGATACAAGCTTGACATCCAGTTCTTGTACCTGTGCATAGTGGGGCGTGGTAGCGGGAAGAATTACGTCTAAGTCCTGTTCCTTCCGAGCCGTATCCATCAAAGAAAGAGTCAAAGTAATTTTCTTTGAATTAGTGAGACAGAAAGTGGTAAATTTGCCATCGGTGACTTGAATATTGGACCATAAAGTTGCGTTGCCGCATGCAGCTGTACGCCATCGACGACGGGCGCGTGATAAAGTCGGAGCCGTTCGCGAATGTTTCTTAAACTTCTCTCATATTTCTTTGAAAATAAGAGATAGAATTTCTTCCGGGAGTGGATAGATGGGAGAGAGCTGATTTTGAGTATTACGAATATGCTGAAGTTGTGCCGTGAAGATTTTCTCAATATATTATCAACATGTGGATCCAGCCGTTCGCAGACTTCCTTTGCTTGAAAGCTATGATTAACATACAATTATAGTAACGAATGGTATCCATACCAGTCGAAAGCCTAGCAAATGTAACAAGGATGAGACGGTTATAATCTACTAGTAGTACCAGGGAATTAACCTGTCTAATCTTTGATTCTGATGGTGCAACCGTGTATTCCGATCTCCTAGATCAACTGGGAAGACCTTCACTTCAGGAGACATTTGCGTCATCGTGCATTCAAGGGTTCCTCCGGCTATTTCAAACATAGCTCGTAAGCAGTGACATCCGCTCAGAAATGTTCCGTGAAGTCAATTCGCCATTAAGACCAGTGTTGTCAGCAACGTATCCCGATAAATCGGAATGTTGAGGTTCCTTGCATTAAGGGCTTCAATTATTGTACCTACCGCGTACTATGGATCCTGAGGGGATGGATAGATGCAGTAATAGTCTATGTAAGGCTATACAGGTTTCAACCGGATTATACGGTATTACACGCACTCTGTTTCTCATCAGTATACCGAGGAGACCATATTATAACTTAAAATTAAGATGGAAAGTTTGCAAATCCATGTAGGGCACAAAAGGAACGAGCCCTTGAAATTCAAATCGATTGTGAATATCCTTTAATTATATGCTTATCAGGATCGACCCACACATGGTTGCTTGAGCTCAGGATTCAAAAAAAGGTGAACAGTCTCAAAACTGGCGACATATTACACAATATATTAGTATCTAATCGATGCTGCTTTGACGCTTGTTTAACGAGGCCGCATATTCAGCGAACTTGAGATTCTATGTGGCGATGGAAGGAACGCGCCACCAAGGCAAGCAGCAACAGCAAATCAGATTGATAGAATAATGTTCAGAATTTCAATTGACGAGTCTTGAAGCCCCATTTATGGAATATTTCTATAATAAGTAAAACATTATAAGCTGCATCATGACATGGGGAAGCTTACCTGCGATAAGGGCTTGGATACAGCATGTCTGTCGCTGGAGGTATAATGGAGAAACTCAGCGGAGGTGATAAGAACGTGTTTTCAGCTAAATACCACTCTATAAAACACCGTTGAAGTAATCATGCGGTAATATTATATCGGTATGGTCACCACATGGGAAAAAAGAGCGCTGAATGTCCATGAGTTCTAAATGTCCTAATAATCTCAAAAAATATTAATGCATATCAATATACATTACGCTCTCCATACATCCTATCATTGATGATGGCCGTCTCAAATCCTAAAGACTGCCGAACGCTGGATGTGTATTGTGCATCACGTCTTCCGTATCCGGCTCGACTCTACATCTCTGGGCCTGCTGGATGGGATGGAGTAACGTGTACGGGCAATTTGAAAGGTTAAGCTGGATTGAAGGAAGGTAAATGGAAGTTCTGACAGGTTATGACGCGAATGGAATTGGCGGTAAGCGTTGTTGATAAGTACCCTTATCGTATCATCGGGATCAGCGGCAAGGTCCGAATAGTAGACCACAAATAGGACGCCTGTTCGTTCTAGAAAGCTTCGCTAACTGGGTCAGTTCTGTGCCTTTACACGAACCCGAATGAATACTAACGGACTGTTTTTATGGCCAGCCTAGTTATCTTCGAAATTAGTGTAACAGCTTTGAGCAACGTTCTGTCTCACCAAATTATTCAAGCAAAATTTTTTTCGTTGCCTGGTTTGATCCACATCTGCGATATACTCCTGTAATAAATAGGAATCATAGCAATCCACAGTATGATAGAATTGATGCAGTGGTCAACCGCAAACGCTTCCCTATTTAGAAAGAGGCCAGCGAAGTGAGCGCCTCCCTCTACTTTTCCCTTCCGCCCCTTCCTCGCCAAAGACCTACTAAGAATGGCAGTCACAATGCCAGCCATCCTTGCTTCCATACATGCTGTATCGATGGACGTTCGACTTCTATGTACAAATATTGTTCAGTCTGTTCATACTAAGTAAGCAAATCTCATATTTGAGGAGATACGTCATGTTGTAGCTAACGGACCTTAGGACCCTGCCAGGTACTATGAGTGCTGCAATGCTTAGAAAAAAGCTAACATTGACGTTCTTGTCGTTTAGGCAAAGATGCCCGACTGCAATTCAACCCATATGTCGCTGAGATCGAAGGGGCCCTGGGAGAGATCCGGCAGACAATCAGGGAGACGCAAAATATATTATCGCCGATTCAAATGTTGCCTGATGAAATATTGGGCTCAGTTTTTATGGCAGCCTGGAATGATGGGCATTCTGAACTTACGAAGACTCAGGTTACTCTTCGGTTATCCCATGTCTGTCAACGATGGAGAAATGTGTCATGTTCTATTCCCATCCTTTGGTCGGAAATTCGGCTTCGTAACGGAAATCTGTCTCACCTGTGCTTGCAGCGTTCCCAAGGAATACCGTTGATTATCGCATTGGAAGAGGTTGACCCTATTTGGGACGGTATCATGGACCATGGAGTTCAAAATATTTATGCCCACCTTAGTCGAGCACATAAGCTTGTTCTACGCGTGGAGACATACGATCGGCTTCGAGAAGTTTTTCACTACGCGAAAGATGTGCCGGTTCCTCTTCTAGAACATCTTGTTCTAACGAGCCAGAGACTTCGAGAGACGGGCGGAGTCCATGATTTCGACATGACGAACTACGCTCCAATTTCAAGATCTCCATTTTGGGATAATCTATCGAACCTTATTCATTTAGAAATACAGTGCCCTTCTCTAATACGGAAATTATCCGATTATCGATATATGTTGGAGCGCCTCTCCAATTTGCAATATCTTAAACTGGACGTCGGTACTTTCATTATCGATGTCAATATACTCGAATTCCCAAGTATTCATCTTCCTAATCTTCGTAGTCTTCAGTTTGAATCATTCACCATCAAGGCTTTACAAAGTATCCTAGGGACTATTTCCGCACCCAAGTTAGGCTATCTCGAGGTCAACCACTCAGAAGACGATCCCATGTTCGGGTCTTCGCTCAGAGACGCATTAGAACTATTGGAGGACTCGACTATCCTTAGTCGTATTAATTCCCTGGACATAGACCTGGGACCAGAGGAATGTACTGGGTTTTACACCATGCGAGGCTACAGTCTGCAGGGCGAGTGCCTTCTGAAGCTTGAACGGGAAAAGGCGGTATACGATAGAACATGGAATCATTTAGATGGGTTTGTAGAAGTCTTACCAAAGGTCGCAAAACTTTTCATTGGATATGGAAATCCGCCATATGTGGACATGGGTCGCGCTCCGAGTGTTATAGAATTGGATCTGGGAGATGTCGACATTAGTGTTTTATCAACACTTGGTCGATATCAGAATCTGCCCTCAATAAAAACACTTCGACTAGGCTTTTCCGACTTCAGACATGAAGTGAAACTCGTCACACAGTTCCCTCGGATCAAGGAAGTCTTCTTTAAATGTTGCTCAAATGTTTCCCGAGACGATATACGCGCCCTTAGTCGACACGGCGTCAAGGTCAACATCCAGATGGCTAAGCAGTAATCATACAGGTAGGCATCTTATTTATATTATACTTCATTCCAATAATTAATAATTCTCCCTTTGTTACGTCGATATGTAGCTGGATTTCATACTTTCCCGTCTTATAGTACTTAGTAGTCTCATGATTAGCATCTTAAAAATATCATTTTAGCCTTTCTTCTGGTTATTTTTTAAGTCTGTTGTTATTATTTTAGATGTACACTATTCTGCACACATACATAATTTTTTGTACAACTAATTAGAATATATAGCTACGATTTTTACGGGCGCAAAGAACAAGGATCCTCCAGAGTCCACAAAAACAAACATGACCAATCTTGGATGACAAACAAACGCCCCTACAGCTTTTCTTTCTACTTCATGTCGAGTCATGGATGAACTTTCTTCTTTAGCGAATACATTGCTCAGATCTGCAAATAACATGACCCATTTCTGTGATTCTTTTTTGGATACAGTGCAGTTTTGGTGAGTATTTAGATAACAACAAGCCGTACATTAGGAAAACGGGCAATGGCGCCTAATTTTTCCGTAGCACTACACAAGCTAGCAAACTTCTATGGAAATAGTGCTCTACTATCGTCGTTAGGTCTCGCTACGGGCTTCTGAAGAAACTCCGCTGGTTTGAACAACTATGAGCGCCAGGTCCTATGTCGCGACTTAGCATCGTACCACTACCACATCCTCCGCCTCCTCCCTCAAAATACCTGCATACCCTTGCGTTGAGACATCCAGAACGACAGACAATTATTCAATTTTTTTAACTCTGGAAGTAGATCTAATTTGCTGCAGGATGTCATCAGCCAGGGCATTCATGCCTCCTCGCTGTCAGTAGGTTTATGCCAATATTTATCTCTTCGTTGGTCCAGTTGTAACTGATTCATCCACGTCATGACTTGACCAATTTTTATCATGAATTGACTCCTCATTTCGTCATAGAAGAGTTAGGGTTGGGTTGATTTCCCAGGAGAGGATTATGGGCAGGCCTTAGGCATGTATCTCATGCCCTCTGAGTGCATGTCCACCAACTAATATCGCCATTCAGATCTCATTCAGCTACAATGGAATTCGTACCACATAGCATCCCAGGTGAAGAGGTTCGGGAAATAGAGGCGGCAAAGCTGGAATTGATATTGCGTTATGTCGATCTCTCTTCAATATTAACAAAGCCGGTCTAATGCGCTTCTTCTTGAACCTATATGTACATGCCCTAGCTGATAGTTTTTGAAAATCGCTTTCTATTTCATTCGCCTTCTACTCCATTCCTCTTGCGGTCTTGTCAACAGCCATAGTTACTAGCACCTCATGTATTTAAATATGAAACATATTTCTATTGTTTCTCCATAAAATACTGTGTAACCCGCATGGATAATATTTTAGATATTGAGTATTAATAATCAATGAATATGGCACTAGCAATGCCTACTGATGCTACAGGATCTATAGTTCACTGCATAGATGTTCGTAGTACCAGCGGCCGCTACACTAACACAAAATGACATGATTTCCTTGCAAGCTATGGAGACTATCATAATGTACATAAATTACGGAGGCTATGGTCTCTACAAATGCTATATAGCCTCTGTAGCATTTGCCAACTTTCCTGATGTATTGGTCCATTGCTGTAGACGCTTCCATGCGGGAGTCTTGGCACGAGACTAAGCACTCGCTTTTGTTTGTTCATGAGTCAACTAATATTCTAAAGACGATGGGATCCTCTTTTTACTCCCGAATACCGGTGGCTGTTATATGTTAGGCCTTTGGAGCCAGTCGGAGTGAACCCACAGTAAGTATCCGAATTTTTGATTCCTTACTACTAAGTCGGGCATGTCGCGGCAAGGAAAAAAAAAATTAGGTTCGAGTCAATTCCATTTGACAGAATTAACCAAGAATACAGTAAGTAAACTATCTATACAAAATACGACCGTGTTCTTTGTGATTCAACTTTCCAAGCATATTCATCACCGCCGTCGCTTCAAACAATGAATGAAGAAGATGATGTCTCCTGTCTCACTCCTGATTCCTATACTAGCGGCGGATTCATTCCCAAAATTCCACGCCCATCGTCAATAGAACTCGCAAGACAGCTGTGGAGAGAAGATGGCGAATAATACCTGGACGCGGCCAAGTATGAGATGGTCCATGCTTGGAAGCAAGACGATGGCCTTTTGGAAAGGTTTTTTTCCACTCGCCACTCTTTCCATGAGAAGATATAAGCTGTGAAAGAACGAAGCTACAACTCAGCTACCAATCGATGGTCGAAATTTCCGACGCCATTAAATTACAGGCAACTGTGCAACCGGTTCAGAACTTTACTGAACGATATTCTGTTATATGAGTCTCGTGTGAGTTCTGATTTATCGTTTTGCATCTCCTTAGTAATCTTCATTTAGGCCATATTGTCCAGACGAGAGTGCGGTCCTCCCAGCCAGCTCAAACAACGACGATGTTTTTATGCGACGTATAAAAGAAATTACTCTCAAGATGTGAATCTTCTTCCATGCGTTGTTTCCTCCCTGTATCTGGCAGGATCTGGTCCTGAATTGGTAACGACGGAGAACAAGTTGTGACCGAAGCAGTCTCCGGTACTGGGCATTTCGCCGATCGAAATCCTTTCGAAGGACGTGGAGGAAATGAAAGCGAGGTACTTGCGGCCAATGCTGCGGATATATTCGAACGGCAATACAATCGGAGATTCCTTTTCGCACTGCTTTTAACTCAAGAAACTTGCACGGTTTATCTGTCTAACTGTCTAGGCGCAGTCTATAGCAAACCGTTCAATTTTCATGAAAATCCGGAGCTGCTTTGTACAATAGAGAGTTTGCGCAAAAGCCACAACGCCTCCACGTGGATTTTCGACGTTGCGTTGTTATGGCTTTTCATATGGTTGCGTTGTGGCTCCTTCCTGACTGGGAATGCATATTTTCCCATTACGGAAGCCATGGTGGGGCTTCAAGTGGAGCCACTGCCCTGGCTCCACAGCCATACAACCAATGATTGCGCAAAATAGCGCATGTTATTTGAGCTTCGCTAAGGATGTGCAGTAACTTACTGGTACTAAGTAGTTTTCGGGAAAACTGGATCATGATGTATAATTATAATCTATTTTCAAGAGCTTCTTACTACTTACCAATTCTATAATGAATGGCAAACACACGCGTCGACGTCATTGACACGTGCGAAATACACGTCTACCCAATCATCTCCTTCCGCTTCTACATCGCTGCCCGAACCGTGCGTTGTCTTCTTCGATGAAGCCACAGTATCGGACTGACAGGGCATTATAATTTATGAGCCTGCAGCTGCACATGGATCCCATAGAATCCTTATCACAGTCTTGGACTAGCATCATTTTCACACCGACAAAGTATACATGTATTTTGGCTGTACGACGCTGAGAATTTTGCCATTTGGAGCTTTCGATTAGACTGAGGGTGCCGAATCAACCAACTCTGCAATTATACTTTTGCGTGCGTACGACTTCTTGCTTTTTGACACCCTTCTCGACTCTATGGGGTTTCGCAGGTCTTATTACGGCTCTACAAAATTAAACTGGTCTTTGAAAGACAAAAAAACTAACTGCCCTGCCAGCACGGAACAGCATTTTGGACCTTTACTCAGTCAGTGACTCGGACCATTACCAATGACGACGATTTCCGAACCTTCAACCTTTTCTATAAAATAGATCCTTATGTGTTAAAGTTTTGAACCATTCAACCAGCCCCAGACTTGATACTCCAAATTTCAAGTTTCTTTGACGATATGTTTGCCATCAAAGCTTTTATTGCACTTTCATCCATCGTGGGTTTCAAGTCTACCTTATTTTTTTATAGTAGAGAATATATTTAACCAGTATTTATCAGGCTGCGACCAACGTCGTCTTCGCATTGGGACCTCCCGCCATAGTTTTGGGCACTTCTGGGAATTTTGTTGTGCTTGCTAAAACCGGAATAGCGACTGTACCAAATTCAGTAATCAGTGAGTAGAAATTCTATTTTTTTTTTCACATTGGTTTGTATTGTGTTTGCTGGATTACTCAAACTATTTTTCTTTCCTGTCAATAGCTGGAGACATTGGCGTCAGTCCCATATCAGCCACCGCCATTACTGGGTTTTCCCTCACCAGGGATCCCTCCGGAACATTTTCGACATCCACCCAAGTAGTCGGAAGAGTCTTTGCGGCTGATTTTACAATACCTACGCCTTCCAATCTTGGCAATGCCGTGCTGGCCATGCAAGCCGCCTTCACGGACGGCAATAGTCGTAGGACTAATGCTGTTATCAATGTCGGAGCTGGTTAGTATCATTTAAACTTTTCTATTTGAATGAAAATGTCTTAGATTTATACATATAGGCACCCTCACTGGACTAACACTTGCCCCTGGTTTATATACATGGTCAACTACCGTCAGCGTTGTTACAAGCCTGACTTTATTGGGATCAGCAACTGACAGTTCGTACATTCACACATATTTTATATTACGAGCTGTGACTGATTCACTCTACAGCTTGGATCCTCCAAATCGCCGGCGGACTTAATCTGGCCCCCGCCCAAAGTATCATCCTCAGCGGTGGTGCTCTTGCCAAAAATGTCTTCTGGGTGGTGTCCGACAGTGTCAGTATAGGCGGCACCTCCAGTTTCGCTGGTATACTGCTTGCAGCAAAAGATGTAACTATTATTACTAAGTCGACTGTAAATGGACGGATTCTGTCACAAACAGCGGTGGCAATCCAGAAGGCTGTTATAAAGGCCTAACTATCTAGTAGCGGCGACAAATTCCTGGCTCACCGAGGAGTCACTAATCAAGGACCGTTAAAATAGGGCCAATGACCTCCAATAACACACCATTCGAATATGTTTTATTTTATCTAAACAAATATTATAATGTCAGAATTGGAAACATCGTCGTGTACAGGTTAATTAGGTGGGACGCCAGATGTTAAGGACCTTAATGTACTTTTGGACTGTTCCGTTAAGATCGAAGTGTGCATGAGCTCCGCGATACATCAGGTCCATACCATAATGCATTCCAGTAGGTCCACCAGGAAGGATTCGCGAGACTGGTCTTCATCCAACGTTTCCAACATCACGGTGGTCACAGAGTTCTGGATCTTCGGGTATCTTTGCCCGATGACATGCGCGCTCTTCAGACTCTGTAGTCCAAAATTGTCGATAAGCATTGCTAATCATGGAGTATCACTCAGTGGCGTATACTTACTCTACGTATCCCGGGTTCAACAGGCTAGACGGACACATCAACTAGGTTCCAGGTTAAGAACGGAACCACCTACTTCCTCCTCTCCAATTTCAGGCAGAAAGATGACAAAGATGACACTATGAACGTCTATCATGCTGTTTTTGAGTGAAAGGTACTGACCGGCAACCAATTACTCTGTATGAGATGAGCGGTGAGGAAAGCTGTATGTGGCTGATCAACTCACATTCTTCTAGTGCTTTCAAAGTTGTCGTTGTGGGTATTATCTACTCCTCTGAAATGAAGTGTGCTGTCTGCGAGATGTAAGTCAGATTATCAGAGAGAGCAATGGTATGACAACGTACTGCATAGAAAGATGCACATCGTTTGGGAACTATGCTCCTTACTGGGATAAAATGGGATGTATTGGTAGATGTATTGGTAGATGTATTGACGACACTAGCGGCAAGAATTTACCGTTCTCGAAGGATTTTAGGATGAAGTTACGTTCGGTGATGCTTCATCAGAAGGGTGATATCAAGACGTTGAGAGAAGAAGTATGCACCTTGACATACCCGAGGAATGGAGAGAGATGACGCGTGGTGAAGATATAGCTATTCGAAGTTAGCAAGCGAACTGTTTGTCTCATATTATGATAATGTCCCCTGTATGTTGCCGTTGCCTTACGCGAAGAGCTTAAATTTGACGTTTGTTCCCGTTCATAGAGTTCTCAGCATAGTGGTTTAAATGACATATGTAGAGATTGGTAAGATACCAATGGAAGAGTCAAACAGAGATATTATCTAGCAAGAAAGTTAACTTGTAGGCCGAGATGTATTAATATACCACTACTAAAATGATAGCGACCTGCAAAAGAGACGAGGAGGCTCCTGGGACCTGGATAACTTCGCGTCAAACATCACGCGGAGAATCTAGACGACCGTGAGAGGTGACCGGTGACGAATGGAATCCTAAGTTTGCAGAAAGACCGTCAGATATTGATAAGAAGTTCTTCTGGACGGGATGGGTTTGACGAGCAGCAAAGGATAGACATTAATCACAGCGTTTGAAGGACCAATAGGCAGCAGTCCAGGTACTGCCGAGGTGGTGCTTACCAGGTGACGCACACATGGGGGTTATGTGATGCTGCCGACATGCCGGCTGCCTGTGTGGTACCGAGCACTTCAGACACTTCAGACGAAGCACTCGCAATGCTGGAATTGCTTCGCCGTAGATCTGTCTAGGTCTTGCGAAGTATGAAA